>ML782279.1:146698-177347 GCA_009831015.1 Picea engelmannii
GGCTCTGCAAATTCGGCGAATTAATGACTTAAGTGAACCCTAAACAGGTACGTGTTCACACTTGAAGATGGTTACGTGACCGCCTGGAGAAATGCTATAAATAGCCGTGAGGTTTCACTGTTTTACCAGGGAATTCGAAGCAAAGTTACGCTGCCCAAATGATTCAGAGCTCAGTCTTTGACAAACAATCCATCAGCGGCCTAACCCAGAGTTCTTTCACCACTCAGTTCAGTTCTATTCATTTTGTAAGGAAAGCATTGTGTTGAGGGCCCCGAAGAACCTTCCGCTGGAGGGAGAAGGAACCCCTATCCCTTTCTTCAGCGTGTGCTCTGGTTTCATTAATATACCAAGCCTTGAAACCATTGACGACCCCCTTGTCTTATGTTTGATGTTTTTATTTATCTTCGTAGTGTTATTTTCTTTCAGTTGGTAGTTAGATTGTATTCAGTTTTGTATTCTGTTAACCCCATGCTGCCACAAATGTTCTGCTCTGGTGAACCCAACAGGGTATGCAGAGCGGTCTCCATTTTGCTCACCTGGTGATCATTTGAACGCGAACACTCATCATCGTTATTCAAGGAAAACCACTCCACCTGAAATGACCTGTTATTGGTTCTTAAGGGGGCTGACTTTCACTCCTACTAGATGCCTCTAGGTCTTGGGCCATTAACCTGCTTCCTTAGGTCTGAGGAAAACAAGTTCTTAGCCAATCAAAAGTAGCTTTATACCTTACTCCAGAACCCAATTAGAACCGATATAAATTAACTTTCTTACAATTAGAACATTATCTTACAATTCTAAGAACATATATAAATTAACTTTCCTGTCATATTAAGTTGTGAGTGACAAAGTCCTTCAATATTGCAAATCCAAAAGGGTTTGTTAAGTTGCTAGTGATAAAACCCTTACAATGAATTCAAAAGGATTTTGATTAAATAAATTAATTGCTATGTGTTGGAATATAATGTGTAGTTGGAGAATCCAATGTGAAACTACAAATTCAAAAGGATTTTGATTAAATAAATTAATTTCTATGTGTTGGAATATAATGTGTAGTTGGAGAATCCAATGCCAAACTACGATTCTAAAGGCTCAGTTTGAAGTTGAATATGATCTCCTTTCAAGTTGAATATGCTCCTTCAAATACAATTGTTGTGTGCCAAACAATTTCTTTTGTAGGTTTGTGGCATTGCATCATTTCCATAACTAGGGGAAGGAGTCCACCAATGTCATTTGTGCAAAGTTTATTCCAACCCTAATATAGTGAACATTTATTCACAACACATCTATGTTGTATAGAGTGTGTTGACCATATATCATTTTTAGTTAGGCTTTATCTATGTGCAAAAGCTTGGGTTAAAATTGTCTTTTCCAAGTGCTCCATTTCTACAATATATCTATGTTGTGTAGAGTTTGTTGACCATATATAAATTTTATCAATAGACATTAGCCACACCTAGAAACATGGGTTGAAATTCTCTTCTCCAAGTATTTCATTTGTCCCATAAATATTCCAATCTCTTATTTTTCTTTGGAACTTGGAAAAACTCTCGTATTAGTAGTACCCAACACCCCCCTTTATTTGTGGTTGTAGTGTGGCTAAACCCATTAATTTTGGGTTTCAAGTTGTGTTTTATCATCACTAAGGAAATTATTGTTGTGTAGGATCTTCACACACAATGAAAGCTTGATATGAATATCTCAATATTGTTCCATGTATATCTGTTGTATAAAGTTTGTTGACCATATATCCTTTTTGTTAGTAGGCTTTAGCCACACCCATAAGCATGGGTTAAAATTATCTTCTCTAGGCACTTCATTTGTCCCATAAATATTTTAATATTTTATTTTTCTGTAATATTCCTAAACAATGTTGTCACAATTTCTTACTACTGTAATATTTATTTTTATGTTTCCTGAGTGAATACTTTTGTCAAACACTTAGGCTGTAGCATCCTGGTGTCTGTCAAAATATTTTTAGTTTGTTGTGTGACCCTTATTTGGTTTCATGTGGTGTTATCATTCATTCTCCACAGAGTTTACATATAAAAAAAGACCCCACATTACAACAACAATATATCTAATAACCATAGTAAACCTCAATAATGGAAGTTGATATATTAAATTCAACAGAGATATCCTCTTTATTTAAAGCATACAAAATAGTCTCAGAACTAATAATAACTCGCGTATTTGACTTGATTACAGTCTGTAAATGGGTTGTCCCTTGCTACAAGAATAAATTTGTTGGAATCGACCCAACTAATCCCCTTGCTATTGTCTAAAGTCCTCCCACAGAGAAATGTTGCTTCTGCGAACAGAATTCGATTTGAGGAGAGGGATATCAATCCAAACCAACGAGAATACAATGGGAACTTCTCACACGACTGAAGGTAATGATGCCAAGAAAAAAAATCATTCTTCCCACTTAGAGAGTCACCCTTCTACCAAAGAAAATGTGCCCACATATGAGATGTAAATCAACCATTAAGCTACATGGGTTTATTTTTGTTTTGTGCCCAGAGATATGCCCGGTTTAGAGGAATGGTGCCCATTTTGGAAGAATCTAGAGATAAAAAATGAGGAGTTTGATTCCCCACTTCAAAAGAATTAGCTCCTACTTAATAAAGTCACCCAAGAAATGGGAAAGTGCCCATCACACTAGAGATGGTGCCTACAACTGCAAACTCAACCAAAAAGAACCTAGAAATTGAATTTAAGAATGAGGCTTACTTAGTAATGCAAATCATTGTTGAAATCTGAGTGATTCCAACCCCCAACCAGCTAGGGTGTATCGTTGCAACACCAAAACCAGTAAGCAATGAAGGGTTTTCCCAAACCCTAGACTCTTCTCCAAGAGCTCTCCAAAATATTTTTCTCAAATGAGAAAATGCCAGAATTGATGATAGACTCCTCCTATCCCCTTTTTTTATATACTTATAACTTGAGCTTTTCTTTCCTCCTCTTATGAATGTGGGATAATAACCCCACTTGAATTTTTTTTCCTTTCTTCATGTTCCCTTGATTATCTTCCGCCCTAGCCCACGGGAACTCAATTAGGCTAGCATAATTCTCTCTTAGAGAGATTAGGCAGATGGGGACATTACAATCCTCCTTGCCCAAGATTGCTTTCCCTCAAGAAATTTTAATCATGGATGTTGGAGTATATGCTCTCCTTCCTATGTAGCATCCTCGATAGGAAAATCCTTCCATTTGAAAAGGTATTGCCTGACAGTTCAGTTCCTTAGCTTCCACTCCTTGATCTCCAAAATCTCCTTAGGAACCAAAATCAAGTGCCCCTCTTCATCTAGTGGTGGTAACTCAATAGAGGTAGAAATATGTTGTCCCAATGCCTTTTTGAGACACGAAACATGGAAAACATTATTTATTTTCCATCCCTTTGGAAGCTCTAGCTCATATGCCACCTCTCATATGCGCCTCGAAATATTGTAGGGTCCATAGAATCTAGGTTTCAATTATTCTTCCTAGGGTTGCAGATGTAGGTACCCCAAGTTCTCGACCTCAAGCTACGTTCCACCCAATTCCTATCTGCATAGACCTTTTGTTGATTTTGATCCATCTGCAAATTTTTCTTAAGGGTCCGTAGAATATCATGAACCCAATCATTAGCTTTAGGTGCTCTGTTGTCTCCAAACACCCGATCCACAAATGTAGGCGCATCATATCCATACAAAGCTATGAAGGGTGTCATCCCAATCAACATGTGATAGGTTGTATTGTAGCAGTGCTCGCCCAAGTGTAGCCACATTATCCAAGCTTTCTGTTGGCATGACACATAATTCCTCAGATAGCCTTCAAGCCATTTATTTACAATCTCGGCTTGCCCGTCCGTCTAAGGATTGTAGCTTGTGATAGGTGTCAGTTCTTTCACAACTAACCTGAAAATCCCTTTCCAAAATCCTCCCACGAACCTTCTATCTATGTCGCTGACAATAGTTTTTGGCAACCTGTGAAATCAGAATACCTCTCTGAAGAACAACTCTACTTCTTGTGTTGCAGAATATTTGGAGGGTATGGAAAAAAAATGTGCAAACTTCATGAGCCTATTGACCACCACATAAATACAATATTTTCCTTGCAGTTGGGGCAACCCTGTGATGAAGTCCATAGAGATGCTTTCCCTTTTATGTTATGGGGTGGGAAGTGGCTGAAGTAATCCGACCAGTTGAATATGCTCCACTTTTTTCTGTTGGCAGACTTTGCATTCCCTCACTAATATCAACACATCCATCTTATGGCCTTTCCATGTAAATCTTTCCCTGATCTGCCTGTAGGTTTTCAAGTACCCAGGGTGTCCCGCCAAACGTGAACTATGTGTTGCCTACATGATTTTTTCCTTCAGCTGAGATTCTGATACTAAATAGATCGTGTCTTTGTAATAAATTATGTCATCCATAAATCGGTACCGATCATCTTGGATCCGACCATCTAAGATCTCACAAGAAAAACTATCTTTGGAGTATTCTACCAACATGAGATATTTCCAATCAACTAAAATATCCATGAGGGAGAGAGTGGATGGTACTCTGGAAAGGGAATCGACAACCACATTGTTCTTTCCTTCACGTATTAAATTTCGAAATCATATGCTTGAATTTTATTGATCCACTTATGTTGCCTCTCACTCAATTCTTTCTGCTCCATGAGGAACCTTAGGTTGTTATGATCTGCCTTCAATTTGAACATGTTCCCCACCAAGTACTATCTGAATTTGGTCAATGCATGCATAATGGCCAACATCTCTTCGTCACCTATTGAATAATTCTGCTCATACTCCCTAAGTTTGCAGCTCTCAAAAGCAATGGGATGATCATTTTGCATCAACATGGCTCCTATCCCTATCCTTGAAGCATTACACTCAAGCACAAATGGTTGAGTGAAGTCTGGTAAGGCTAGCACAGGGCATGAACTCATTGCTAGAAAAATAGGTGTGCTCCTTGTTAGAAAAATAGGTGTGCTCATTGTTAGAAAAATAACAATATTGTCACCCAACCATAGGCCGAATCCACCCCCGAGCACCTTAACCTTGACAGAGAGAATAATTTTGGAAGCAACCCTAGAACCAATAGCCAATCAATGTAGTGTACCTCTCTCTAGATCTAGCACACAAGGACGAAAGTCCAAACCATGACCAAGAGAAAGTCCACGCCTAAAACCGAAAATACAAGTTGCAGTAGCTACAGTTGCAACTACTCTTTAGACTTGCGCACTTACTAAATTTCTACAGTGCGCACTATATTTCTGTAGTTGCGAGCTGTGTGTGTACAAATGAGCTCTAGCATCCTGTTTTTATACTTCTCTTTCTTAGCTGTCTGGGTCGACTTCTCTTTTTGGAGGCTAAAGACTCAATATTAATTATTTTATTTAGCCGACTTGTCTTCTATGGTTATGTCCAAAGCTTTAGGTTTTCTTCTTTCTTTCTGGAATATTCTATTCTTGTCAGGGTTACATGTGGAGGTTAATATCTCCTATAGCTACCATAATATAAACACTCCCTCCTAGCTAGGGAGGTATTGAAAACAATGGTCTTGAGCACAAACATACCATTCAACTGGTAGCATCATCATAGCCACACATGTTATCTTATGATCAAATAACAAGCACCATCATCACTATCAATATCATCCGATAGCATCAAATGCATCATCTCTTGAAGCCATACTGCATCCGAGTCACCAAGCATGATGCTCAATAAGTCACTCACTCCACATAGTGATACAAGAACCATTCTTCTAATCCGGACATATGTCCTATAAAAATAATTGTTCTAATAGATGTTGGAAGCCACACCATGTGCTACAAGGACTATTCTTTTGATCCGGACATACATCCTAGAAGAATAACTATCCCGGACCATTTTCCTCCCAGAGAATGTTTTTCCACCAGCACACTGACTATCCATCTAGTTGGTAATCATTTCCAACACTAGTGATGGTCTCCATGGAAATCATAACAATGCCATCCAATAGAACACAATTGTGTCTATTAATAGTAGTAAAAAACTATTATCCAGTGGTACACAACCACACCAATTAGCACACATATACTTAACCAGTGACACATAGTCACAACCAGTGGAATACATCCACCACAGTGGCATATAGCTACTGTCCATAGACATACAGTCTCCACAACAATCATATCACCTGATATCAACTTGCATAAAAAAATATCATGATATAAACTGAGTCATTTGGGCCATTTTACCACTCACATCTGTGAGATATGGAAGAGCATCTGCCCTCAGAAGGAAAAACATCATCCATGGGCTATCTGGACTATTCTTCTCAAGCATAGAAGAATAATTGTCCCTGATTTCTGAGCCTGGACCATTCACCTAACTGGGCCATTCCTCTGGCATTAATCATAGTGAAACCTGGAGAGAATGAGTCTACCCTAGGGAATGCATGTCCCTGATTGTTGAACCTGGACCATTCACCTAACTGGGCCATTCCTCTGGCACTAATCATAGTGCAATCTGGAGAGAATAAGTCTGCCCTAGGGAATGATTATCCCGCACCAACCTCCAAACAGACAATTCTTCGAAACTGCTCACAACTGTGAACTTCAAAAGAATGATTGCCCAACGAGGTAGACCATTCTACTTGGCCACTACTCAGGGTGACTGCCAAGAAGAATGATTGTCCTAGACCATTCCCCCACACTCACCATGAGGGGAATCGTTGTCTATGGTACATCAACAATCTATCAGACCATTTTCATTACAAAATGACTATCCGATCTGGACCATTTTCCGAACTGGAAAATGAATGTCCTTCGGAAATCTCAAACCACTTTCTGAACTGGAAAGGAAATGCTCATCCTAGACCATTTTTCGAACTGAAAAATGATTGTCCATAAATCAATAACATATCAGTGCCCCCTCCCAATCTCTGGGTAATCTCTTCCTTTTTCAATAAGCAAGTTGTCTCCACGAGCCCCAACATGTTTCTTAAGTACGAAAACTTTTCATCTTGGACAGAGGTTTTACCAAAATATCTGCTATATGCTCATCAGTGGAGATATAATAGAGAATCACTTCTCTCTTCTGGAATTTATCATGGAGAATATAATGCTTGATCTCAAATGTACTTTGGTCTGTCATGGAACACTGGTTTTCTCTGAAGGCTTCATATAGCTCTGATCATTACAATATATCATGGTCAACAATCATGTTTCCTGCTATCTCATGACATTGTGGCAAATCTCAAACTGAAACATATCCAAGTAGAACTTCTTCTTTCATCATGAGAGTTTTCCATGGATTAACAATCCATCATCCCAGACTTATGAGTAGCTATTCTGATACATTATCTCTGTTATAGAAAGTTTTCACCACGCTTCTATTGTATATGAGATACTCTGCATCAGGTTGTTTGAATCCATACAAGGTCTTATCATATCTACATACATGGGTATCTTTCTGGTATAAGCTTCTTTCTCACTTGGTTTATTGGGAAGAACAATCTTTTACATGTAAATTCCAATCCATGGATACTGGTGAGTTGTCGTTATATTTTTTCTCCCTCCTTCTGGAAGAACCTCTGAATCTCACAATGCTTCCATTCATAAGTATTTTTCACATTTTCTTACATACACTATTCTTTATCATAACTTCCATTTCTACTGCTTGATTGCTTCTAGTGGGCTCAAATCAAGCTGGTAGTCTTATGACTCTCAGTATAATAACTAGTTGTTCTGGCTTTTCTTTCTTTCTTGGAATCTTCATGTTCTTCCTCATGTTCCTCTTTAGCTTTTGGGTCCATGGAGTCTTCTATAGATTCCACTCCTTGAAGATTCTGACTTCTTCCTTTTATCTTAGGATCATGGATGTAGATGGACAACCAAGGATACTTTAAGGCTTCTTTTCGAAGAAGACTTCTTCTAGAACCAAAACTGAACATGTGTTGCTTGACATGCCTGCTATTTTCAATGGGAACATGGAAATATACTTCATAATCCTTAATGGATCATATCATTTAGGATTATCTCCCTCCTAATCCTTGCTTTATGCATGAATGCATGCTCTTATTTTGGAATTTTGTAATCATCTCCCTCCATCTAAGAGAGTCCACGCTTTTGTATGCATCCTTATTGTATTCTACAAAGTGTCACAAGTCTTTTTATAATTTCCTCTTGATTGATGACTTCTTTCTGTTTTGATTTCTAAGTTTGATTCTGATTTCGGCTTATCTGGCAGTTGTTACTTATATAATAGCTTCCAGAGGAATTGTTACCAAGGATTGCCAACATACTTCATCTTTTCATGTGTATTTCTTAACTTGTAATCATCGTAATAGTAATCCTTATCTTGTTATTCTTCCATAGGTGTTGTTTCACTGACCATCTTATCTTCTAAGAAATAGATATACAGGAACTATGTAAACATGGTATGTACAAGGACTATGTTATAGAAGAATAATGTTACTTTGACTAGAAAAAGAAATTTGCTTCATCTTGTTTGAATTTCTTTGAAGGTTCATTTTCCTCAGCAACTGTTGCTTCGTGTGTTTCCTTCCTTTTCTTTAAATCAGGATAATGATTCTTGTACTGACTATATTTTCTACAGTTGAAGCATTGTATTTTTGCATATCCTTCTCTCGAATTGGTTTCTTCATTGAGTCAAACTTCTTCTTATTCCTGAATTTCTTGAACTTGTTGTGTAGGTTTGATTATCATCTTTCCTTTGGAATTTATATTTTGTGTTAATCCTTGATTCTTCTTTTCACATCAAGTCCAAATTTCTTCAAATGTGGGATACTCCTTTCTTGTCTTCATGCTTGCGGAAAATGCACCCCATGCCTTGGGAAGGCCATTGAGTACTATATTTACCAGTTCATTTTCTGAAATGATTTCCTCAATAGCTTGTATTTGATATCTTAACTAAGAGATTCTTACCAAGTATGATGTTATGATGTCATCGTCATTTATTTTAATGTCACAGAGCTCATTCTTTAGACTCATTACTTGTCCAATGTTTCTGACTGAGAAGATGTTAGTTAGGGCATCGTACATCTTCTTAGATGAGTCAAGATGAGAGATGTAGGGTATCTGATCCAGGTGGATATCAGTGGCCACCCACCTTTTCCGACTGGCTCAAAACAGTTTTCTGGCAATTTTGGCAATTTACTATTTTTAGCAGTTTTTAACTTCCAGGGCCATTTTGAGGGCCCAAATGAAGGTTTTTCAAGATTGAGGTTCTCAATGATAGCCAAAGGAATGATTGAGTCATAAATATGAATCTCTACAATACCTTTCCAATGAGCTATCACACGCCTAAAACGGAGATCGTATGCAAAAGTTACGACCCCGGGAAGTTGATGTACTCACTTACCCAAACGGTGCCCACATGACTTTTGGCGCTTCATCTCCTAGGGTTAGGTTTTTGGAATTCCTATTTATTGTAAAAAGGCCTTCAGATCCTCATTGTAACCATCTTCTTGCGAATGCGAGTAGTCGTCACATCTCTTCTCAAAGATATGCTGCCACCATTCTAGTGAGTCTTTCACTCTGTATTTTTACAGTCTTTGTACATTTCTTTCATTAATAGAAATCGTGTACTACTATATCTCTGTGTTTATGGTTGCATCTCTGATATATTTCTGTTATATTATTGAATATCTGTGATATCTCTGTGCATTTATTTATTATATCTCCGATCTCATTTCGTACCGAAAATAATCTAGATCAGTGGTATCAGAGCAGGCTGCTCTTGATCGTTTTTTCAGTGCATGTCCCCGACGAGGTCCGAGTATAGAAAGTTGGGTCTCGAGCTTGTCTCTCTTGAATACAATCGCTCTCGCACACCCAAGAAACTCTCAATGGTGGAAGAAAAGAAAAACGACGGAGCAGATGATCCTATCAATATGTTGCTTGAGCAAGCTCTCACGCGACAAAGGGATGAAATGATGGAGAATTTTGCCCACACCCTTCAACGCCTGCAGATAACAGCGGACGCATCTTCATCAAGCGACCACTTTGGAGGTACCTCGCCTTTCAAGGTACAAGTTAATTTTGATATTCTTGTATTTGAAGGGAAAATAGATGCAGAAGCCCTAGATAAATGATTAACTCTGCTAGAAGGTTATTTCTCTATTCACAATTTTTTCGACAAAGAAAAGATCACCTTCGCACTCCTTAAAGCTCTCCCTCATGTCAAACATTGGTGGGAAACTTACTAGGAGCAAAGTTCCACGGAGGAGTCTGGAATATACGGGGTCGATCCCACTTGGGATTTTTTTGTGGATGTGGTAAAGGAATAGTATTACCCTGTTGGCAACTATGAGGACTAGTACATGAGATGGACCACACTGCGGAAAGAGAGGGCCCAAGTAGTTCTGGAGTTCACCAATACCTTCCATACCTTGCGCACCAAGCTGGGTATCAAAGACTCCAAACGACATTTGGTTCTGAAATACCGTGGGGCTCTACACAGATACATCTAGACTGAAATGGATTTTCTGGACATCTCATCACTCAGTGCTGCTTATCGATATGTTGTTAAAATCGAGCAGAAATTTAAGTATCATAATAAACAGGAGTTCAGGTCTACAAATCCGCAACAACCAAAGTATGACAAAGACGGCCCTAACAAACAGTCTCCCAAAAACCAGTCCAAGACACAGGAAAAGAAGGGTCATGGGAAGACAAAGAAGGACACCGAAAAATGGTGCGAGTTCCACAAAAGCCCCTGGCACAACACCGATGAATGTCGCTCAAAACAGTCATTGGTGGTCGAGATCAAAGACAAAGAGACGAACCCTGATTCAGAATCTGATTCTAAAAACAATGGTAAAGGACAGATCATTGACGCGGACCCCACTGCTATTGTCGCGACCGCAGCAATTCAACCAGAAGAACCAACATATCTTGAAGAGGGGGAGCGACTTTTCCATTCACAGATGTGGTTGAAGGAGACCCCATTGCATTTTATTGTTGATAGTGGAAGCCAGAAGAACCTCATCTCAGCAGAGGTCGTCAAACATTTGGGATTGTCAACAACACCACACCCGCAGCCATACAACATCGGGTGGCTTCAAAGGACGAGATCTCTGTGTCAGCCAACAATATCGATTGTCATACGACATCCAACCCTTCAAGGATGAGGTATTATGTGATGTTACCCCACTAGATGTCTGTGATGTTCTCTTGGGCCAACCATATATGTGGAAGTGTCATGCTGTTTATGAGTCTCGACCCCGCAGTGTCATTGTTTCTCTGGGGGGTCATCTCTATAGAATACCAGAGGTAGTTCCAACTACTGTTCCACCAAAAAAGTGTCGCAAGGTAGTATCTCATACTGCAAAATTTAGCTTCTTCACAATATGTTCAAAGGGAGAACAGAAGGACACTGCAACCACTACAGCCTCACCCCAAGCACCTTCTATCAAACAGAAGCAAGTCGACAAGGTTGCAGCAAAGCACAAAGATTCCTTCTGCACATCATCCTCTCATGTAGCCCGACTTGTTGAATGGCCTCAGCCTCAACAGGTTCGTGACAAACTTCCACAAACTGAGCAGCGCGACGTCTCCAGCAAGGCAAGCAGCTCACTAAGATGCAGATTCAGCAAACGCTCTTCCCTCTCCCCCGGGAACTCAACATAATGGAGACCATTTCTTTCTAAGGAGGGAGGATTGATCCAGGTGGATATCAGTGGCCACCCACCTTTTCCGACTGGCTCAAAATAGTTTTCTGACAATTTTGGCAATTTACTATTTTTAGCAGTTTTTAACTTCCGGGGCCATTTTGAGGGCCCAAATGAAGGTTTTTCGAGATTGAGGTTCTAAATAATAACCAAAGGAATTATTGAGCCCCCAAAATGAATCTCCTCGACAATACCTTTCCAACGAGCTATCACACACCTAAAACGAAGATCATATGCAAAAGTTACTACCCCGGGAAGTTGATGTACTCACTTACCCAAACGGGGCCCGCATGACTTTAGGCGCTTCATCTCCTAGGGTTAGGTTTTTGGATGTATAGGGTTTTTGGCATTCCTGTTTATTGTAAAAAGGACTTTAGAGCCTCATTGTAACCATCTTCTTGTGAATACGAGTAGTCGTCACATCTCTTCTCAGAGATAAGCTGCCACCATTCTGGCGAGTCTTTCACTCTGTATTTTTACAGTCTCTGTACATTTCTTTCATTAATAGAAATCGTGTACTAGTGTATCTCTGTGTTTATGGTTGCATCTCTGATATATTTCTGTTATATTATTGAATATCTGTGATATCTCTGTGTATTTCTTTATTATATCTCCGATCTCATTTCGTGCCGAAAATAATCTGGATCAGTATCAAGTGGTCTTTTACATAGTCCACTATGATACTCATGGCATTGATGTCATTGTCCTTGAATTTCTCCATAACTGCAACGTTCTGAGGTTCCTTCTCTTTTCCTTATTCAAACTATGGTTCCATGATCTTTCTTTTCATGATATCCAACACTTTATTCTTTGCAAGGATGAGATCAATCCTTGTCTTCCATGCTCTGAAGTTAGAAGCCCATTCTAACTTGTTTTTTGACTTCATAAAGTAAGTCATGACTTCTTTGACTTGGTCAACCTTTGACTTTGACCAAAAACTCAAACTTGATGTCTTAGCTTGCTAAGAGTACCAGGAGGTGCGCTAGGATAGGGCGCACTAGGCTATCCAAAAATTAGGTCAATATATTCACTTAAGGTGCCTCAACAAGACGGTAAGGGTTTCGTTGCTGCAGCAAAAAAAAAAAAAAACTTTGACTGCAACTGTAACTGAGCAAGTCCTCTCAATCTATCTTCTAGCGGTTAGACTATCCGAAGATAGTGTGGGCCCATAACCTGTTAGAAAAATAGGTGTGCTCGTTTCACCATAGACAATATAGCAATATTGTCACCCAACCATAGGCCCAAGCCACGCCCGAGCACCTTAACCTTGACAGAGAGAATAATTATGGAAGCAACCCTAGAACCAAGAGCCAATCAACGTAGTGTACCTCTCTCCAGAGATAGCGCACAAGGAATAAATTCCAAACCATAACCAAGAGAAAGTCCAAGCCTAAAACTAAAAATACAAGTTGCAGTAGTTGCAGCTGCAGCTACTCTCCAAACGTGCGCACTTACTACATTTCTGCAATGCACACTAGATTTCTGCAGTTGCGAGTTGTGTGTGTACAAATGAGCTCTCGCGTCCTATTTTTATACTGCTCTTTCTTAGCTATCTGGGACGACTTCTCTTTCTGGAGGCTAAAGACTCAATATTAATTGTTTTCTTTAGTTGACTTGTCTTCTAGGGTTATGTCCAAATCTTTAGGGTTTCTTCTTGCTTTCCGGAATATTCTATTCTTGTCAGGGTTACACATGGAGGTTAATACCTCCCGTAGCTACCATAATATCAACACTCATTACCCATTTCATTTTCTCAAATGTCATATGTGCCTCATCTGTCCAACTGAAAGATCCTTTATTAGTGAGATCTATAAGAGGCGTCGTCAACAGTGAGAACCCCTTAACAAATTTCCTGGAATAAGTGTAGAGCCCTTGGAAGATTTTCAGTTCTGTTAAATTTCTGGGGGTAGGCCACTCTATAATTGTCATGATTTTCTCCGGGTGGACCTAGATACCATTTTCCCTGATCACATGCCCCAAGTAAAGCATATTAGTCATGCCAAACTCACATTTGGACTCTTTTGCATAGAGTTGTTGCTCCTCCAAAATCCCCAATACCACATCCAAATGCCTGAGATGATCCTCCCAAGTCATGTTATAAATGAGAATATCATCAAAGAAGACCAACAAAAATTTCCTCAACTGCTTATTGAACACATGGTTCATGCAGGATTGGAATGTATCAGGGGTGTTGGTTAGCCCAAACGGAATAACCAGGAACTCATAATGCCCATAATGGCATCGAAAGGAAGTCTTTTGAATGTCCTGCTCTCGAACTTGAATCTGGTGGCACCCTAAATGAAGATCAATTTTCATGAAATATTTTGCTCCCCTCAACTCATCCATGAGTTCATCAATCCTCGGAATTGGGTACCTATTCTTTATGGTTTTCTTGTTAAGCGGTAGTCAATGCACATCCTCATGGAGCCATCATTTTTCTTAACCAATACCACTGAAGAGGCAAAAGGGCTAGAACTAGGCCGAATGTGACCCATCTTTCACAAATCCTTGATGGCTTTTTCTATCTCATCTATGTACATCTTGGGGTGGCGGTGAGGATTGGTTATGACAGCTTGAACCCTTTCTTCTAATTCTATAATATGTTCAAATCCTCTATCTAGGGGTACTCCTGGAGGAATGTCATAAAAAACCTTCTGATGTTTGCAAAGAAATACCTGAATATCGTTTGGATACTGTCGAGCATGATCTAGTGGCTCCCTGTCATAAATGTAGCACTCAATTCCCCACTCTATGTCTCCATGCTGCATCACTGCCTCCATACTTGGAGATGACACGATCTTGGGCGGATATTGGTGCATAGCTCGTAAAACCACATTTTTTCCATCTGGTCCCATGAACTCCATTTCCATAGTCCTTTGATCAGTAGTGTATTTCCCAATGGAGTATAGCCACTGAACTCCAAGAACCACATTAGTGTCTGGCACATCCACCATAAAGAAATCATCTGTCAATGTATAATTCCCCATGGTTATTTTCAACTTGGGGATCCATCTAGTGCACTCCATCTTATAGACTCTAGGTATGATCACAGTGAATCCCTCAAACTCCTTCGTCGGAATCTCTCACCTGTCCACCAAAGCCGCATCTATAAAGTTGTAGGATTCCCCACTATCAATCAACACTGTAACCGTGTTCCCTTGTAGGACTCCTCGGACTCTGAAAGTGTGGTACCTAGGAAGTCCCAACATGGATGCCATAATAGGGCCCTTAGCCCCAGACTATGATGTCTTCTCACCTGATGTCTAGTGTCCCTATTCTAGTTCTTGTTGCTCTTCCTCGTCATCACTATCACTGTCTAAATAGACCTCAATATAATGAGCCTTGTTGATCTTGTCTTTCCCGACACACTTGTGCCCTGGTACCCACGACTCCTGACAACTAAAGCACAATTTATTCCTCCTTAGCTCCTTTCTTGTTTCTTCATCCATCTTGGGCTTCCCAGCCCAATCCCTCTGAAATGGTTTGGTTTTCTTGCTCTTTTATTGGAAGGTGGGTTTCGGCAGAAACCTGCTCTTAGGAACAACATCATGCATGTCCCTAGTATGACTGACTGCATCCTGTAAAGTGGTGGGTTTATAAGCCTTCACCCATCCACTTAATGGCTCTTTTATCCCTTCAACGAACAACATCTCCAAGCATGCCTCAAAGATGTTTGTTACCATCACTATTAATCTCTGGAACTCAGAGATAAATTCCTCTAGGATGCCTGTCTACTTGAGCTGAGCCAGCTCTCAAAAATGGATCTCTGAGTCTTTCTTGTCAAACCTCTCAATGATCCTCTGTGTGAAATCGAGGTATGGAGTGATTCTTGAATGACCTAGTGTCACTAACCCATGGTACCACCACTCATGGGCTTCTCCGTCCAAATGCAGGTTGGCAAGCTTAATAGCATTAGCTTCAACCATTTTGTTGAGCTGGAAATAAGTGTCCAACTTCTGCACCTATGCTTTAGCAATGCATTTTGATGACCCATCAAAGTTTGGAATGGTAACTTTTCCCAATGTGTGTTGTAACTCTGTGTTTTGGGACATCGTCCCTTTGGCCCCCCTAGGCTTGTTCTTGATTTTTAAGTGGAAAAAATCATGAAAGGATATAGCAACTTGAAAATCATCTCCCAGTCTCTGGTACTCCTCCAATTAAGCTCCAAAGGGTATATCTTGATCAGTCTACTCCATTCACCCTAATGCATCATTATCAAGGAATTGAGGCATGGTAGGCCTGGGTGTCCTGGTGTACAAATGGGGGTGGCTCTACATGGTGGTGCGAGAATGGCTTCCCTCACATTATTAGAATCCCTTTCATCGTCATGATTTTGCTTGTCTTGACTCCCCATGGTGTTAACTTCCATCTGCCCCATCAAATCCATCATTTCTTTCTGGCTCCTGGCCAAATCATTCAATGTGCTGAGAAGACTACTGAAATACTGTTCATCTTTGTCACTCATGATGTCTTCACCCTTATCTACCTTATTTACCTTAGGCTGAGCTTCTAATTCTTGAACTGGTTCTTCCATGTCCAATGGAGATTCTCAACTCTGGTATCTATTCCTTTTGTGGGTGACATTTTGCCTATCTACCCTATTCATTTACTGCCCAATTATTTTAACTTTCAAATCCCCACGGCTGAGCGAGGAACATGCTCTGATACCATTGTAATGTTCCTAAACAAGGTTGTCACAATTTCTTACTGTTGTAATATTTATTTTTATGTTTCCTAAGTGAAGAATTCCATCAAACACTTAGGTTGTAGCTGCATGGTGACTATCAAAATATTTTTAGTTTGTTGTGTGACCCATATTTGGTTTCATGTGGTGTTATCATTCATTCTCCACAAATTTTACACATAAAAAGAGACCCCACATTACAACAACACTATATCTAATAACCATAGTAAACCTCAGCAATGGCAGCTGATATATTAAATTCAACCGATATATCCTCTTTATTTAAAGCATACAAAATAGTCTCATAACTAATAATAACTCACAGCTTTGACTTGATGTCAGTTTGTAAATGGGCTATCCCTTGCTACAAGAATAAAGCTGTTGGAATCGACCCAACTAATCCACTTGTTGTTGTCTAAAGTCCTCCCACAGAGAAATGTTGCTTCTGCAACCAAAATTTGATTTGAGGAGAGGGATATCAATCCAAGACAGCGAGAATACAATGGGAACTTGACACACAACTGAAGGTAATTCTTCCAGGAACAAAGTTCATTCTTCCCACTTAGAAAGTCGCCCTTCTACCACAAAAAATGTGCCCAGATCTGAGATGTAAATCATCCTTTAAGCTATCAGGGTTTATTTATGTTTTGTGCTCAGAGATATGCCCAGTTCAGAGGAATGGCGCCCACTTTGGAAGAATATAGAGATGGTGCCCACCACTGCAAACTCAACCAAAAAGAATCCATAAATCGAATTTAAGAATGATGCTTACTTAGTAATGCAACTCATTCTTGAAATATGAGTGATTCCAACCCCCAACCAACTAGGGTGTATCGTTGCAACACCGAAACCAGTAAGCAATGAAAGCTTTTCCCAAACCCTAGACTCTTCTCCAAGAGCTCTCCAAAAAAAAGATCTCAAATGAGCAAATGCCAGAATTGATGATAGACGACTCCTATCCCCTTTTTTTTTATACTTCCAACTTGAGTTTTTCTTTCCTTCTCTTATGAATGTGGGATAATAACCACTTGAGTTTTTTTGTCGTTCTTCATGTTCCCTTGATTATTTTCCTCCCTAGCCCATGAGAACTCAATTAGGGTAGCAAAATTCTCTCTTAAAGAGATTAGGTAGATGGGGACATTACATTTTCTTTGGAATTTAGAAAAACTCTTTTCTTAATACCCGACACCCCCTTTGTTTTCCAAGATGTTTATGGTTGTAGCAAACCTATTAATTTTAATTTTCAAGTTGTGTTTCCTTGTTACTAAGGAAATTATCATTTTGTGGGATCTTTACACACAATGAAAGCTTAATATGCATATCTTAATATTGTTGTTCATTTTTCTTTTATACTGATTATAATTATTTATTTAAAAAATATATATTACTTTGAATTTAACAATCCAAATGCAAAAATCAATATCTTAATATTGTTGTTCATTTTTCTTTTACACTGATTATAATTATTTATTTTAAAATATATATTACTTTGAATTTAACAATAAAAATGCAAAAATCAATGTCAAAAAGCAATGTTTTAGTTAAGATGAGAAGAATTATGTAATGTATAACATCATGAATTAGTATTTTTCAATTTGACAAAATTTGTAAAGGCTTTTCAAGATAATATTTTCCTTTATTTTTGGTTGAAGAATAATTTTTATAATTTTGTTAAATAATTTATGACCAGTTTGTTATGATGTATTTGAACATTTTTATGATTCGAGGGTTATTTGATTTAGCAAGCTATAACCATCAAATTTGGCTGGATTTATGCATATTTCTCTATTTTTTTGAAAGATTGTTAAGTGTTTTAGATTGTGGATTTAGAGGTGATGACCCCAATGTTGAAGATGGTTGTACTTTATTGATGTACTCATAAATGATGATTGTGGTGCTCAAAAGGTATTTGAATTGGTTATAATTGTAAAGTAGTTTTAGTGATGTCCTCAAACTTAAATAGATCTAGGTATATTGTTGAAGATGGTTGTAATTTATGAATGTACTCATAAAAAAAAATGAGTGTAGTATACTAATTTGTTTTATAATTGTGGTATATTAATTTGAGAGTTATTTGATTTTGTTTAGATAATGAAATAATTTAAAGTGATGGTTATCAAACTTGGCTTGATTTTCACATATTCTTTTATTTTTATTAATTTTGTAAATAATTATTAAATATTTTAAATTAAGGATTCTCAAATACTGATCCCAATATTTAAGATAATTGTAATTTATTGAAATAATGATTATGGTAGATTGGTAACTTGGAAATGACATGAAATGCCCTATCTACTATGACAATGTTAGATTAGAAGTGCAAGAGAGGTTAATGGCGAAAAAGAAAATCCAATATGGAAGGAAACCCAAAGATTAAAGGGCAAGATGCTGGGATTCATAGATTAATGAGCAAGAAGCGGGGATTCATAGTTAGTGAAAGATTACTGATTTGTAATTTAGTTTAACATAGTTTCTTCGCATTTTGTGAATGGAACCTGAGGAAAATCCAGGGAGAGAAAAACATTATTCCTAATCCAAAAGACTCTACCGGAGTTGAAGAACGCATAACCTCTGGATGGTCTCTGCATCCAGGGAGAGTAAAACATTATTCCTAATCCAAAAGACTCTACTGGAGTTGAACGCATAACCTCTGGATGGTCTCTGCCTTGACACTAGTTCAGACCGATTGATTTAACACAATGCAAATTGCTGCATGATAATGCTAAGAAAACACAAAGGCAGAAATTGGCGAGACAGATTGTCCTAGCGGTTGCAGACACCCCTGCAACTATTAGAGGGTTTCAACCTAGGCCTAAATAACAGCCGAAGCTCTTTAAACCTTTCTATGTTGAAATTCCTTTTCTCCATCAGTCTGCTCTGCCTAGCCATGAAGCGAGAATTGAAGAAGCTCTTGAGTGAGGGATTAGTGGATGTCTTGAGAAAGAATAGATATCCGGTCATGAAGTAAATTGAGGTGAGAAAGAAGCATATGGGCTCCATCACATCCCATGACAGCTCCCAGAATGTCAGCCTCATTAAACCCGCTGTCTGAAGTCCAAACAAACCCAAACCCCACCGTAGTTCAGTAAAGGCATAATTCCGAGCTTTCCGATCAATCTCCGCCTTCTCTTTCTGCATTCTCTCCAACTCCTCCCGGTAAGGATCGCTCTTTGGTGCCAGAGAAAGGGGCAATGCCTTCTCAAAAGCTCTTGCTATCTGAAACCACAAAAAAATAAAAGAATTATCAGTGAARACCYAAAACCCTAAAKCAGCGRATTCCCAACCTTGGAAACCCYGAATAAGGGTTGAATTAAATGGGATACCTTGTCAGGATGAAGATAGACAGTGTTGTTTAATATGAGGATATGTCCCGATTCATCCAACAGCTTAGCCATCCCCTTCGCTTCCTCCTTTGAAGATCTCTCGATCGACTCCATGCAAACTTGCAGAAACTCCTCGTAGGAAATGCAGTCGTTGTGAATCCGTTGCAGTCTGTTTTTGAGAGCCTCCAGGCGGATGAATTTCAGTATTTTCCTGCCGTCCTCGGCCAATCTTTGCCCTGCAGGAGGGCGGACGTTCAAATCTTGCAACTGTTCCCGCCAGTGGAAGGATAACTGGGAGAAAGGGAATAGCTGCGACTGAGATTGAGATCGGCTCACCTGCGTCTGTTCCCACCCGTGCAGGAAACGGGGAGGATGCCTTCCAAAAAATCTCTGCGGTCGAAGGGTCGAATCTCTTAGGAGACAAAGGGCATCAGGGGCATTGCGGAGGCAGGCCCAGGCTCTGCGACTGGCAGTAGTCATGGATTCAAATCACAGGTTCTCTCACTGACCAAATAGAGAAGAAAATCAATGAAGACTATCAGAGTGGCTCCTATTTATGGTATCTGCTGTAAGGAACTTAAGCCAGATGATCACAATGAAACGAGAATGGGAAGTGGGTCTGACCAATGTTGTGGTGGATTGACAAAAATGAATTTGATGACATGGACAAATGTAGCAAGATAGAAGGAATCGCAAGCCTCTTGCTATGGACAAACCCAACGTTTGCGCTGAGTTCAGTCGTTTTCGGCAAACTTCTGCTTTTATTTCTTTTTTCTGAATTCCGATAATTTCGATGCTCAGGACTCAAAATTCTTTAAATCAATTAGATTATATTATTACAGTTTCAAAAAAAAAAAAAAGATTATTCTATAGTTTATATCAATAGAATAAAATGAAAAGAAAATCAATTTTATCTCTTTATTAAATAATTTTGTATAAAAAAAATAAGATTTAAAAATATGGAAAAAATATATATATTTCTTACTGATCATCCATCTTAAAATGATCAAAATCTCAGAATTACATAGAAAAAACTAAACTGATAACCTTAATGTTATCAGTGGGCCCGTACGGTATTCTTGCAGAGAATATTTTGAGTAATATATGCACCGCACAAATCTCACATTTTTATATTTGTGCCAAACTTGGACAACAAAAAACATGCATGGTAGGTTAATGAAATGCTTACCATTAAATAATCCTCATCCTCGTCATCCTTAATAAAGAAGGCCAAAGTTAAAATTAAAATGGAGCCCACAAGAGAAGAGAGGAGGTTTCCTTGTCACTTCACACATGGCAATGCCTAGACTTTATTCTACATAGGGTGGAGGCAACAAAGCAAGACATGTGCGCAAAGATGGCCACACAAATATACTAATTAGTGTACTCTGTTCAAGGATTTGGTTGAAGTGATAGCAGTGTTATTATATTCTTCCGCCAAATTTAGTAGAAAGTTGAAGTGACAACGTTTTTTAAGGAATTTTGATGTCGATTTATTTTTTAGTCGTAGTTTAAATGTTCTATGTTTTGGTGATTTTTTGGAAATATTTTGCCGTGATATTTATTCAAATCTGGTAAGAAATTGTTGGATATACAGATTTGAGTGGTTATTTATGAATAATCTGAATATCTTTAAAGTTTTTTAGCACACTAAATCTATTCTTGCATTCATAAATAATTTCATGAACATTTATTTCGTCGGATTCCAAAAAAAACAAAACATAAAACAAATAGATAACATCCATCTTTTAACATGCGGTGACAATAATTTAAAATCTTATTATAGAGATTGTCTAACTGTTTTATATTTACATGTCAAATTTAGTTTCGTATTGAGATTTTCTTTATATAATGAGCAAACTCTTCGGAAATGGGTGTATAAAGCACTTCAAAGGTGAAAGGGCTTGCGTTGCATAAAGAATCATGGAGTCCATTGGGATGTCCTTTGCTCACATTCGGTCTCATTTTGTTATTTGGTCAAGCGAACTTTCCTTTGTTTGACAAAATGTTGAGATTTTCCAAATTTGCCTTTTGCTTCATTTCCCTACTCATCTCCCTTACACGTTTAACTAGTTTTCCTTAGTTGAGTTTGATCTTTTTCCTCATTGGGTTTTGTTTCCTGCATTTTTTTTTGAGTTTTGCTTCCTAAGCAAAAGCTAATCTAAAAAGCCGTTTCAAGATAGTTATTCTCAATTTTTTCATCCATGTTTTATTTCGCTGGTTTGATAGGAAACTTATTTGTTTGCTTGGCATATAGATTTGGCATGTCTCTTTTTTTTTTTTTATTGAACAAAGGCTATCAAGGTACATCCATCTTTTGATTGACATTTCAATGTGGTGCAAACAATGAATACACATACCATCATCCCTACGATCAAAATGCATACAAAATTTAGTGAGCCTAACAAAACACTCATCTTCTAGTGTATTAAGGCACTTGATATTGTTAAGTCAGGTATTGGCAAAACTCTAACTCCACTGTTGTGATTTGCATTAACATGAGAGGCACATAAATACAATCAAAATGAATGTTGGTCTTCCCTAATGGATGACTCTTCCTATCACCTATGATTATTCATATTTACATTAATATTACAATAACGCAATCCCAAGGATTACATGTCCAACATTCCCCCCTTAATTCGAAGGGGTGTTTGTGAGTCCAAGCATCATTTTGAACTTTTCAAATTTTTCTCTTCCAAGTGCTTTGGTGAATATGTTTGTGATTTGCTCCTTTGTGGAACAATGTCTCAAGTGAATTGCCTTGGCCCACAGGGACTTCACCTTATTGACCAATATCTTATCACGTTCATTCATAAAGGGTTTTTTTAAATTATGAAAAATAGATTCAATATATTGTAGGTATTGGGGAGGGGGGGATGTAGGGTACGGGGAGGTATAAAAAGGGGTATTTGGTAAAAATAAGGGATATCTAGTAAAAATAAGTTTCTCTTGTTGGAAAAATGTATTGGGAGGGGGATTAAACAAAAGGATTTAGGGAGGTATTTATCAATATCTAGTGAAATTGGGGGTATTATTTAATATCCCATGAACAAACACGTTATGTCACAGGTTCATTGAGTGGAGACCTTGTGTCTTGGCCTCTACATGATATCGAATCAGGTGATACTTTGTGTTGATGTGCTTTGTTCAATCATGGAATCTGGGATTCTTGGCCAACTTGATTGCAGAAGTATTGTCAACTAGAAGAGAAGTAGAATTCACTTGTTTCTCTTGTGAATCTTCAAGTATTTTCTCGAGTCACACAATCTCTTTCGGTGTTTCTCTAGCTGACACATATTTTGCCTCTGTTGTGGAATCTATTGGAACTGATTGTTTGTGTGATCTCCATGAGATAGTTGTTGATCCAAGACTCGTGAGATACCATGAAGTTGACACTCCATTTTCTTTATCTCCAACAAAGTTTGAATCAGAATATTCGTTCAGAATGAATTCATCCACCTTAGAGTACGTGAGTCCATAGTCTTGAGTTCCCTTCAAGTATTTTAGAACCCTTTTTGCACAGACTAATGTCCTTCTCAAGGCTTTTGCATGAACCTAGAAAGAATCCCAACAACAACTGAAATGTCTGGTCTAATGGTGGTAAGATATATAAGACTTCCCACAAGTCGTTTGTACTTGGTTGCATCCTCAAATTCATTCCCTTCTTTTGATGTGAGTTTCAAATTATGTTCCATTGGAGTAGAAATAGGATTACACTCAGCCATGCCAAACTTGTTCAACAATTATCCAATGTAATTCTTCTGGGAGATGAATATGTACTTTGGATTTTGAATCACCTCAATGCCCAAATAGTAGGGAAGATGTCCCAAATCTATCATCTTGAAACATTTCTTCAACTCTTTCTTTATGGATGCAATGTAGCTTCCATTGTTCCCTGTTATCAACAAATCATCTACATATACTACAAGATATACACGATTTTTTCCAACTTTCTTAACAAAAAAAGTTGCATCATCAAAATTATAGTGCTTGAAATTCAATTTCAGAAGATGCTCAGTTAGTTTTTCATACCAGGCTCGAAGTGCTTGTTTTAGGCCATATAAGGATTT
This sequence comes from Picea engelmannii, assembly GCA_009831015.1. NCBI lineage: Eukaryota > Viridiplantae > Streptophyta > Pinopsida > Pinales > Pinaceae > Picea > Picea engelmannii. Next base: position 170,445 of record ML782279.1, read on the forward strand.
GATGAGCTTGCATACCTTCTATTCTTGTCCCTCCAAAAAAAATCCTTATGGATGACACATGAAAACATTATCTTTCAAGTCTTTATTCAAGAAAGCAGTCTTCACATCCATTTGATGAACTTTCCATCCATTTTGTGTTGCCATGGAGAATAGAGTATGGATGGTAGCTCATTTTGTTGTGAGAGAAAAGGTCTCCTCATAATCAACACCTTCTTTATGTGCAAATCCTTTTGCCACGATCCTTGCTTTGTGCTTTTCAAGTGAGCCATCTTATTTGTACTTGTTCTTGAATACCCACTTGCAGTCGATTGGTTTTCTTCCAAATGGAGGGTCCACAAGCTTCCATGTCTCATTATTGATGACAGCATCATATTCCTTCTGCATGGATTCTTTCCATTCATCATGAGAAGTAGATTTTCCAAAGGAAGTTGGTTCAAGGTTAGTAGATAAATTCAACTCACAATCATATGAAACATCCATGTCATCTACATCACCTGAGTTTGAATTATCTACATTACCTCCATCTTGTCTTGAGGAAATCTTGGTTCCTGTCTTTCCGAACTCATCAAGATGAACACTTTCAAGTGTTTTTGTGAGCCATTTTGGTGGACGTTTATGAGATGCTTTGGGTTGCTTTGTTGATTGAGATGGTACTGAGTTCACATCAAGACTCAACTTTTCAATCCCCATGATCAAATCATCCAAATGAAATTTAGGTTCTAATGAAGTGGATGGAACTTCTTCAAGTGGGGGAGATGGTGCTTCAAAAGGAAATTCCAGATATTGACCCAAGATAGGAATTCCCCCCTTCAAGATGTAGAATCTCATCATCAAATTCATGATATGTCTTTATACGAGTGAATCTGTCTAGATGATCAAGTTGTCTTTCAACAGTTTCATCATTCTTGAAGGATTCAAGAAATATTACATCTATGGAAAGGATGAATTTCTTATTTGTCTCATCGTAAAGATGATATCCCTTGGTGGTATTTGAGTACCCCAAGAAGATGCACTTCTGACTCCTTGCATCAAGCTTGCTTCTTTGATTCTTAGGAATCATGGCATAGCAGGTGGAACCAAAGACCCTGATATGTCTCACCGAAGGAATGCGACCATACCATATTTCATAAGAAATCTTGTTTTGAAGAGGATGAGATGGACACATGTCTTTAACATAAACTTCACATAGAATTGCATCAACCCAAAACATCAATTTTACATTCTTGAAAAACATCATGGAACAAACCATATTTATGAGTGTCCTATTCATTCTTTCAGCTACACTATGTTGTTGAGGATTGTATGGAATTGTGGTTTGATGCTTGATCCCATGTTGGTGAAGGTAGCTTTCAAATTCCTTAGATGTATATCATTTTCCATTATCAGTGCGAAGAGAGCCAATAAGAGACTAGGCTTCATTTTGAATCCATACATGAAAATTTTTAAATGTTTCAAAAGATTGTGATTTATCTTTCAGCACGTAAACCCAACACGTCCTGGTGAAATCATCAATAAAAGAAATAATATTTATTTCCATTTGTAGAAGGAACATGATAGGGTCGCACAAATCAGAATGAATTAGTTCAATTTTTCTACATGCTTTGGAAGTAGAATCATGAAATGGTTGTTTTCTATGCTTTCCAAGGATACAAGCATCACATTGCTTCAATTTCCTAGGAATAGTAGGAAAACCATAAACACTATTTTTTCTCAATAAACATATACTATCATAATTAATATTGCCAAATCTAGCATGCCACAGAAGACTAGATGACATTATACCTTCACTATGGTGAGATAGGGCATTTTGTGTATGGGAAGATGTCCCATTCAGCTTCATCAATCTTCCATATTCCATTCCGATCATAACAACCATGTTGTTAGAATTCTTCCTTATTTTAACTTTTCCACCGAACATATGAACAGGGTGACCTTGTTGTCGAATGTGCACAAGGGACAAAAATTTCCTTCATAACTTAGGAAGATAGGGTACATCATGCAAGAGAAAATCATTGAGTCCAGACATTTTGAGCCTGATGGTGCCCATTCTCGAAGGTTTGAGACTCGATTTATATGCAAAATACACTACACCGTCTACATTGTCATTGAGGTCTTTGAAGAAGTCTCTTCAGAATGTCATGTGGGAGGTTGCACCTGTGTCAAGAAGCCATGCATCTCTCCAAGGAGTATATGAAGTGTTAAACAAATATTTAGTTACTCCTATATTGTAATGGACAACAATGTAATGAGAAGATTCATGTGGTTTACCTTTCATTGGTTCTGAAGGTTTACCTTTGTCCTCTTGTTTATTATGTATATCTTCTTTGATCTTGTCAGATGGAACTCTGTAGCCATCTGCTTCATGTGACCCATTCTTTTTGCAATGGGTATAGTGAAGATTGGATCTATCACCTTGGTTGTGTCTACCCCCTGCCTCTGAAAGTCTTTCTTCCACGTCCTTTTTTTTTCTACTTTATCCTCTAGAAGAATCATGTGGTTTACTCTTCTTTTTTTCATTAAGGCACATGGTCTTACCATTTGAATGAGATTACTTATTTCCAAAGGCTTTCTCGCGTTTTACAACTTTCTCCACCAACTTGTCAAATGTGATGGATTTCATTTGACCACTCGCTTGCAAAGATTCAAGGTAGTGAGAGTATGTAGGGTAGAGGGCCTTAATGAAGGCTCTAAGAGGGAGATATGTCTTCACCCCAATGGAATCAATTCCACACATTATGGATTTGATTTATGAAGCTAAAACAATAGGGTCATCATTATTCCAACTCTAGATTGAAGAGATTCACCATTAGTTGTATGAGTTCTAGTTCAGAGTGTGTGTCATACAAGTCATTCAATATCTTCAAAGTGTTATAGGAGTCATTAATAGAAGCAATATGATAGCTCACCTCTTCACTTACTTTTGTAGAGATCACAACATATGCTTTGTGGTCTTAGTCCTTCCATATGGCATGTTCTTTGTTTAATGTTGGAATGGGTGTTCAACTACTCTTCGAATTTTCTTCTGAGAAAACAAATTCAAAGCATGATTCAACTTCTTCTTCACTTATTGTTGCGTCTTCACAAATCCATTCCAAAGGTCATTGAAGATCAAAGTGTTTTTTATCTTTATGTACCATTCTTTGTAGTTCTCTTTGTCAGTCAACACCACTTTGACGATGGTAATGAGAGAAAACATATTCTGGTACCATAATGAATACAATGCGCTTCACCATTAGTTGTATGAGTTCCAGTTCATATTGTGTGTCATACAAATCATTCAATATCTTCAAAGTGTTATAGGAGTCATTAATAGAAGCAATATGATAGCTCACCTATTCACTTACTTTTGTAGAGATCACGACATATGCTTTCTGGTCTTAGTACTTCCATATGGCATGTTCTTTGTTTATTGTTGGAATGGATGTTCTGCTACTCTTCGACTTTTCTTTTGAGACAACAAATTCAAAGCATGATTCAACTTCTTCTTCAATGATTATTGTTGCTTCACAAATGCCATTCCAAAGGTCATTGAAGATCAAAGCGTTTTTTTAATCTTTTTGTACCATTCTTTGTAGTTCTCTTTGTCGGTCAACACCACTCCGATGATGGTAATGAGAGAATGCATCTTTTGGTACCGTAATGAATACAATGCTTAATTGGTCGCTAGATGTGGCATGCTACTGCTGGGTGGTTTTTTTGCAGGGCGAGGGTTTCAACAATTTTGAAGCACCAATAAAAAATCCTCGAATTGTAAACTAGGTTACACAACACTTCTAAGAAGGCGATTAAAAATGTGATCGGAATTTTGTGAATGGGATTACAGAGAAGGGAACAATTAACCTTTAGCAATTGATGATTTACTACAAGGATGACATCGTGGCATCATGTAATCAATTGCAACTTTTCCTTCCAGATCAATGGCTAAGGAACCTTGTGGGAAGTTGATGAGCGTAGGGTTTCGTGGATTTAGCTCAACGTACAACTGTTGGCTTGCTTGGTGACTGGGATGCAAACTTGCTAATATACCACTTCATTGCAAGGGAGGTTGTGAGTTCATTCACAACACAAGTTCGATATGTGAGAGGGTTTGATAGCGATGAAAAAAAATTAATAGAAACAACAAACTCTAGAAGACAAGGGAGCGATTTCCAAGGTTGCAATTGAAAATTCCCTAGGAAAAAGAATTGTTGGAGTAGTTGACGTGTAGATGAGGGTTTCATGTGAGCAATGGAACAATCGGTTGCAACGGGTTCGAGAACAAGCGCAAATTAGGTTGGAATGATTTAGGTTTCAAATGACTTGAAGAGAGAGGTGTGATTGAAATGCAGATTGAAAAAGAGAACTGACTAGAGCACTAGAGGGAAGAGGGATAAATAGGAAGGTGTTTCTGCACAATGAGGGAAATAAAACTCCAAGAGGGATAATGGAGTTAACCTGCACTCTGATACCACTGTCAAGCTAGGTATTGGTAGATCTCGAAATCCATTGTTGTGATTTGAATTAACATTAGACATGAATAAATATAATCAAAATGATTGTTGGTCTTCCCTAACATGTGACTCTTCCTATCTCCTATGACTCTTCATATTTACATTAATATTACAATAAAACAATCCCAAGGATTATGTGTCCAACAAATATATTCTTGTGTGAACATGCAATCATTGAATAATGTTGTAATTACCATTGGTGATCACATCATAATCAAAGCCATGATATTTTTCAAATACTATCAATACCTTGGTGCCCTTTAGTTATCTTTTAAAAATAAATGCATAAACAACATAACCAAACACACCACCAAACATGACGTTTTATAATGAAAAACCCTCTTGGGCAGTAAAACCATTGTTAATATTATTTTTATTCTATTCAAATTCAAGAGTAAACATTTCATGGTGCCCAACCATTTTCATTCATTGGACATGGCTCATATCCATACACACCATCACCCCAACAGATATGGTACTTGGCCATTAGAAAATATTGTGCTCCCTTGCTCAAGAAAATATGTGTGTGTATGTGTGTGTGTGCAGGCTAGGGAAAAGGTCATGGAAGCCACATGAAAGGTTTCCTACATTTTACCCTCTCCATTATTCATAGTTGTTGGAAGAATCATTTCCCCTTCACCACATTTATCTTTGTGATTGCTAATAACATATTCATGCTTTCTTCAAAATCAACATCATGCTTGGTCTTCACCCTCGTTGGGGTTTCTTCATGATGATGTCCCTGCATCAATGTCTCTAGGTTAATAAAAAAAGGCACATTCATGTGTCACCATAATAATCCACTATCACAATTCTTCTTTTTTATTCTTCACTTCATAAATCTTCTTTGCAATTCCTTATGCAACCTTTGAAACTTCCTATACTACTTACATGACAATCCATATCACCTTTTCTAGTCATGTTTGTCATACATGACCAAAATCCAAGCCAAGAGAGTCTCTACAACTGCCATTTTTTTAAAATTAGAATTCCCTCCTATGACTTGGGTGTAGCTAGCAACACATTCTCTAAGCTACACAAAAATGTGGAGTCATCCTCCTATGTTACACCCTCACTCTTTGTTGCAATTGCATTTTGCCACAACATCTACCCAACAAACTAGCTCAAGTGGCTCTTCCTCCCACCTATAAAAATCTCATTACACTTCCTCTATGATATCAATCCTCCTTGAGAAATTCCATGCTTCCTACTTCATCATTCATTTTTTGTTGTCATTTCTTCCCTGCTACTTCACAACCCGAATAATATTTTGTTCTTTCTTCAATAGAAGATAAATTGAAGTACATAGACACCATTGTGCTACTATTTCAATGGTCAACTTTGAACCATGATTTTGTTTATATATTGCATGGTCTATATCCCACTATTCTTCATATGGTAATGAACCCTCAAATTCAACATTAGATCAACAAACCATTATTATGTAGCTCTCATTCTCTATGATTCTCAACATTAACACCCTGACTCTCATCCAAGGCATAATTGCATGCAAGGATCATAGACCATACACTCAATATCACAACAATTTAGGTTATCCTCCATTCTCTTGGACCATTCTCAAAATTGCATTACATTCCTCTAAAATCATCATGAGAGAAACATGCATTCACTATCCTTCTTCTCCAAATCTTTCGATGTGTCGAACCCTCCTATAATCACTTAATTTGTCTAAGCATTTCTTGGAAATATTTGTGCATTGCTAAATCTCTACAGTCCTTCCATCAATTCTCTTTTATCCCCTGATAATATACCTTTGACCACTCTTTATTGACCCTTGTCTCTTGCATTGGAATCGATCTAATATTCCTCTGATGATATCCATAGTGTCCATTATTTCTAGCCTCCATAATCATAGTCACTCTCTAAAATATCTCAACTAAATATGCCCTTGAGGTTTTCCTCCCATTGATCTCTTCTCCCACTTCATTGAGTACCATTCTACAACTCAACATGCAGTAAGTTTATTCACCAATTCTTTACAAATCCTTAACCTTAACCTGCAACACACACTATATTGAGTGTTGGCACCACACATTGAAAGTAATCGCAACATAAAATTGACAAACGATCTTCTATGCATGTCCTTAGAAAAACTTCAATGTTTCTTTGAAGTGTTCAAATCTCTTATTCTTTCTTCACATCTATGTTTCCATTCCCCTTCCTTGGGAATATATTAATGGAATATAGTTCTACAAACATACAACACTCAACATTTCCTCGAGGTCTTGTCAAGTCCTTTCTTGTCTCTCTTCTCATAGATAATTCTCATTTATGTGCAATACTAAAATTACCTTAGGAATTTAACTTTGCATATTTCAACTTCAACTAACTCATTGGTGTTATTACAATGTGAATAAACAAACAAATCCTCCCTTTACATAGAAATCAACTC
>ML782279.1:198699-214849 GCA_009831015.1 Picea engelmannii
ATATTTTTCCCAAAACTTCCCTCTTACACAAAAACTTCTTAGTTAACATTCAACATTTATTCATTACCCATTGATGTCATTTATAACCAGTTAGATGTGAACATATATCGACAACATATATCAACAATATACCATCAACAAGTCATCATCATAAGGAACATAAAGAACACAAGATGTATGTACAATTTTTCTTTTTATTATGGACAAGAATCTGGGGGTTTATCAGCAACAACTGAATAGAGTACAACTCTACAAGAGCACCAACTCTATAATGCAAGACTCAACTTACACCCTCAACACCAACTGAGATGAGGCAACAAACCTCAACATATATCAATCTGTCAACAGGTACGCGACCTGTCAGTAGTGCAACCAGCATGTGCACACGCCCTAGCTCACTACATCTTGTGTATGCACGCGGCCAGTGTATACAACAACTTTCATATACCTTCTGAGTTGTTAGGGTTTGTCCTTCAAGATCAACTCAGATTCTCTGCAATCAATATATCATTCTCTTCTGTCTCTGACAGTCCAATCTGACCACCAGCCAGTGACAACATCTCCAAGCTCTCCAATAGATTGCTCATGCTCCACAACGAATCAATATGAATGCTATCTCAATCATGTATAAACAATTAGTATACCATAGCAATCATGTTACCACTGAATCAAAAGAGTGTTGCTCACTCCATCAACTAAATTAACCAAACTGAACCACATCATAGAATCCATACCAAGAATTCCCTAAGCATTCCCATCACATCAAACAATAGAATCCATAAAGACAATAATGTAATCATACTAGTGTCTCAGTGATAGATCTGAGGCCATAGAATGCAGAGCTGGAACCTGTCTCATCATCCAAGAGCTTGGCACCAGCTCAAACACAATTCTTCATCATTCCATCCACTATACTCTCCCTTTCCTCATACATCCCACGTACATACTCACCCTATACACAACCAGCCCACATATACCTCAATGTATATGCACCCTATACACAAACAACCCACATATGCATCATAAACTAGGGTTTCTGAAATTCCAAGAAATTTGTTGTCAAGATCTCCGACATTGTCGAACATTTTATGCGTCCATGAGATCCTCCTCATGTTCTCTTTCTCATAATAGATCTTCAATCATGCTCAAGAGATCCATACCAAAGATGCTCTCACAAGAAACTCTCCATCAATACTCCACAAGAAAATCTCACAAGAAGCTCTCCATTGATCAACTACTAGGATGATTACAAGAGACCATTGCTATCTTATTTATACTTTCCTCCTCTAGGTCACTTAACCCATTTCTAGGTCACTTAACCTATTTTCCTTATTTGAGGGTTAACCACTTTCCATCAATAGAAAGTTCTCCAATATTTTATAATTTAAATATTCCTTCTTGATTTTGTCACTTCTCGTTATTATTTAAATAATCCATCTTGACTTTGTCACTTTACTTTATCATTTAAATAATGATTTCTTCCTTTAGGGCACTTTGAATTTTTGACCATTTGGGGCTTCAAGCCAACACATGGGGGTCCTTCATCTTTGTAGGGCCATAACTCTCAAACCGTGAGGAGTTATGTGACATTCCACATACCACCGGAAATGGCATGACAAGCATTATCCATATAGGATAGTTTTACCAACAACTTCATTGATCTTCATCTCATTATTCCACATACAAGCATGGGTCCTCTAGCCATTCTTCTAGGATAACTCAATCCACAAAGCGTCTTCTCGTGAGGGATTTCACCATAAGGGGACCACTTTGGAGTTCATCCATTTGTGCACCTTATCAATCATGATAAGACAATAATGAGTCATCTATGCATTTTTCCAACAATGCATCATATACCACATCGATCCATCTTCATCTATGCATTCTCATCAAGGACAATAGATATCAATCATCAATCAATCAAACCATTGGCATCAATGACAAAACCATGGGCATCAATGACAACATGATCCAACAATCTCCCCCTTTGGCATTGCTGGCAATACCAACATTGATGTCAACAACAATTACCAATTATTGATGTCAAACATGTAGACAAGACATGCTCTACATCAATAGTCAATGTGATTATCTCTCTTCATCAATAAACATCAATCACATCAATGTGATGAACTCTTCCCCTTTGAAATCAATGGCAAAGGGCCATTCTCCTCTTGGGGCTACTCCCCTTGTCTTGTTGCTGCTGAATAATCTCTCCTCTTTCGAACAAGGGATATCAATCTAATGTAATGCTGAAAATACATTTCTCATGCTCCCTCTATGACGATCACTCCCCCTGGAATCATGCCTTTGTGCTCTTTCTTCAAATATAGGGCTCTTCTCTAGGTATGCATCTGATAAATATCTCCTCCTAGAATCATGGGAAGAAGAATGACTCCCCCTATGGGTATGTCTCCCCCTACCTTCTCTGCAATATCAACAATATGCTACCATATAATGATCCTTGGACCTGTCCATATATCAACCTTGTGCCATACCATACATCATGAAGCAAAATATTAACCAAATACATCATGTGCCAAAATGTGTGCTCATCATGCACAACACCTATGTTCAACAACCATGTACATCAACTACATGTCTCAATATGTAGCCCAACCACATGAAAAATGCATGCACCATGATATCCAACATGATCCAACAATAGGGCTCTTTTATCGTATGCTACCAATAGTACATCATAGGATATATTAATGAAACTTCAATTATGTACCAACCATGTACCCCATCATCCAATAGATGAGCATCTGATCAACATCAATCCATACTCATGGGTTAGTGTCATGCACCCAAGATTTATTTTATATCATAACTTTGCGTGATCTAACATAGAACCATGAAAACCTGCAACAAACAGTGTTAGAACCTGCAATAAACAATGTCAGACCCTGCAACACAGATTTATACCATCTCATCAAGCTGCAACTCATGTGCATTGCCTTTTTCCAAAGGATTTATCACATATATACGACTTGCTGCACAACAGAGCGCGTATGTATGTGACCTACTCAAGGTCATCCAACGTATGTACGCGACTGTCACCACTGTCACCCGTGTATGCCTCAATAGATCACTTACTTGAGCTTCTCTTCAGTCTTTCATCTTGTTCTGGCTGCTCTGTCTTCTTCACCCACTTCTGTAGATGACCCTTCTCTTCAGAACTTGAGCTCTGAGCATCCATCTTTTCAAAGATGTCTCCCTTTCTTACTTCATTCCTTCTTCTAGCCATGCTATGTGAAGTCCTCATCATGGACATTCTTCTTTTGTTCCAGTACTCTTGGGATTTGTGGCCAAATCCACTACAGCTCTAGCATCTCATGGAGTTACAGTGAACATCAATTTGTCCTACTTGATCACATCTCCAACACGTTGTGGTGTTATAGAATCTTCCATTGTATTTCCTTTCATAAGATCTACATTTAAAAGCTTTGTGACCATATCCATTACATGAATAAAAATACCCATGAAAAATACTTTCATACCTTTGCTTGGGTGTCCCAAGAATAGCTTCTTGATGTCTTCCTTGCTTTGTTCTTTTGAATTTTTCCTTCCTTCTTTGATGAACTTATCTCGTGCTTCTTTGAGGTGATTGCTTCAGCATGTGTATCTTCTCCTTTGTATCCAAGACCTAATTTATCACATGATGATCTTTGACTTTCCAAGATCTCATCCAAGATTCACGAGCTATTCAAGAATTTGTTTGACTTTTCCACCTTCTTTCTAAGATCAAAAATCTTAGCTTCTAACTTACAACATGACTCTTCCCTTTCATTTAATTGATTCTTCAATAGTTCTTCTATTCTTTTGGCTTCTTCAATTTGGACCTTGAGATGGACAATGATTTCAAAATTTTTGCTAATCTCATCATCTACATTCATATCTTCTTTTCCATTCTTTAGTCTTGTGATTTCTTCTTCCTTTTCTTCTAATTGAGTCTTATTGCTCTCTTCTTGTTCCTTGATCATTTCTTTTAACTTCAAGATGTGCCTTTGACTTCTCCTAAGAAACTTCTTAGTGTTATCCGAAAGATAGTTATAGTGTGTATAAAAATGATCACTTCTATATCTATATAAACCCTCTTCAATTTCCTTTTGATTTTCTAATAGATTTTATTCTATTCTTTCCATGGGATAACTATCATCAAACTTTACACAAACTGTTTCTAGATCATCTTCTTCACTTGAGAAAAATTCAACAGCATCACATTTTGAATCATTGAAATCAAGAGTCTTTGGAGATTCTTTACCTTCAATATCTTCCTTCTTGCCAACATCATCACATGATTCTTTGTTTTCATTTGAAATGTTTTCAAGATCACATATAGAAATAATACAATCAAGGGTTTTTGATGATTCTTTACCTTTGATAATTTTGATGGAGTAGTCTTCAATTTCTTCCTTCTCCTTCTTGCTTTGATATGTCTCCTCTAGCTTTAGCCATAGATACTTGGCGGAAGTGCATTGTCCCATGCTCTCTTTGATAGGGCTTGAGAGTCCACTAAGAATGGTCTTGAGAGCCAATGCATCATTCTTCTTTCCTTCCCTTTGAGCTGCAAACATTGACTTGTTCTTCAATGAAACTGATCCACCAATGTCTGCCTTCCAAATTGCTACTCCCATTGCCTTCAAATGTAATCTCATCTCTATTCTCCAAGTAGAATAGTTTTCCTCATCAAAGATTGGAACTTCATCATCCATTTGTGTGTCTATGGATCTCCTTCAAGCTTGTTAAGGCTTGTAGTGAAGGCCCTCTCTGATACCAATTGTTGGACACACCTACCACACTTGCCGGAGGGGGTGAACCCTCTTACATAAAAACTTCTTAGTTAACATTCAACATTTATTCATTACCCATTGATGTCATTTATAACCAGTTAGATGTGAACATATATCAACAACATATATCAACAATATACCATCAACAAGTCATCATCATAAGGAACACAAAGAACACAAGATGTATGTACAATTTTTCTTTTTATTATGGACAACAATCCGGGGATTTATCAGCAACAACTGAATAGAGTACAACTCTACAAGAGCACCAGCTCTATAATGCAAGACTCAACTTACACCCTCAACACCAACTGAGATGAGACAACAATCCTAAACATATATCAATCTGTCAACAGGTACACGATCTGTTAGTAGTGCAGCTAGCGTGTGCACGCGCCCTATCTCACTACAGCTTGCGTATGCACGCGACCAGTGTATACAACAACCTATGTATACCTTCTGAGATGTTAGGGTTTGTCCTTCAAGATCAACTCAGATTCTTTGCAATCAATATATCATTCTCTTCTATCTCTGACTGTCCAATCTGACCACCAACCAGTCACAACATCTCCAAGCTCTCCAATAGATTGTTCATGCTCCACAACGAATCAATATGAATGCTATCTCAATCATGTATAAACAACTAGTATACCATAACAATCATGTTGCCACTGAATCAAAAGAGTGATGCTCACTCCATCAACCAAATTAACCAAACTGAACCACATCATAAAATCCATACCAAGAATTCCCTAAGCATTCCCATCACATCAAACAATAGAATCCATAAAGACAATAATGTAATCATACCAGTCTCTCACTGATAGATCTGAGGCCATAGAATGCAGATCTGGAACCTGCCTCATCATCCAAGAGCTTGGCACCAGCTCAAACACAATTCTTCATCATTCCATCCACTATACTCTCCCTGTCCTCATACATCCTGTGTACATACTCACCCTATACACAGCCAACCCACATATACCTCAATGTATACGCACCCTATACAAGGACAACCCACGTATGCATCAGAAACTAGGGTTTCTGAAGTTCCGAGAATTTTACTGTCAAGATCTCCGACATTGCCGAAAATTTGATGCGTCCATGAGATCCTCCTCACGCTCTCTTTCTTAGAATAGATCTTCAATCATGCTAAAGAGATCCATACCAAAGATGCTCTCACAAGAAGCTCTCCATCAATACTCCACAAGATAATCTCACAAGAATCTCTCCATTGATCCACCACTAGGACGATTACAAGAGACCATTGCTATCTTATTTATACTTTCATCCTCTAGGTCACTTAACCTATTTTCCTTATTTTAGGGTTAACCACTTTCCATAAATAGAAAGTTCTCCAATATTTTATCATTTAAATATTCCTTCTTGATTTTGTAACTTCTCTTTATTATTTAAATAATCCATCTTGACTTTGTCACTTTATTTTATCATTTAAATAATGATTTTTTCTTTTAGGGAACTTTGACTTTTTGACCATTTGGGGGTTCAAGCCAACACATGGGGGTCCTTCATCTTTGTAGGGCCATAACTCTCAAATCGTGAGGAGTTATGTGACATTCCACATACCACCAGAAATGGCATGACAAACACTATCCATCTAGGATAGTTTTACCAACAACTTCATTAATCTTCATCTCATTATTCCGCATACATGCATGGTTCCTCCAACCATTCTTCTAGGATAACTCAATCCGCAAAGCATATTCCCGTGAGGGATTTCACCATAAAGGAACCACTTTGGAGTTCATCCATTTGTGCACCTTATCAATCATGATAAGACAATAATGAGTCATCTATGAATTTTTCCAAAAATGCATCATATACCACATCGATCCATCTTCATCTATGCATTCTCATCAAGGACAATACATATCAATCATCAATCAATCACTTGACATCAATCACTTGACATCAATAAATGACATCAATCAATCAAACCATTGGCATCAATGAAGAAACCATGGGCATCAATGACAACATGATCCAACAACATGTTCAGGACTATAGTAGTACACATAGAGTATGCACAACTTGGTGCAAAACCTTGATACATGGCCAATTTCTCCGCAATTGAAACAAGTGGGGGGTCTACCTCCCCCTCCGCCATATCCTTGGTTGTGACTGCACCCATATCCACCTCTGGGACCTCCTTGGTATTCGCCTTTCTCAACACCACCATGATCACCACCCTTATGTTATTCCTGTACAAGAAATGCATCACAGGTATTGTCTTGCATCAGCTAGAGTGACCAACAATTATTGACATCATGTCCAATGGATTTACAGAACTTATAGAACATAGTATGGTGTATCTTTTGATACTTCTCCAAAGTTGGGAAGCGTGGTGGTACATGGCCCCACTGTCTACATATCTCACACCACTCTACTTGTCCAGTTGGGAATGGAATCAACACACCTGTCGCCACATAATTCATAAGTATAGGGCACTCGTTCTTGCGATGCCCCTCAAATAGACATGTGGTACACCATACATGCTCGTGCACAACTTTTGTATTGGTCATATCCTACAATTGCATCATCATATTAGCCAATTGCGACTACACCTGCACCAATCCTATGGATGTCTTGGCCCCTCCTGGGGTGGTCTCCAAGTGCATCACAATATCTAATGCCTCTGTTGATCTTCACCTTTTTCTAGGTGAGAGAGACTTAGATATGGAGAAGTAACCCCGCAATAAATCATTCTTTGTGATGCATGTCATGGATTTGGAATGCCAATCTATACAATAAAATCTTGAACCACTGGTCATTGTCCCATACGATTTTTCCTTCTTTATGCTTAATCTCCTTGATTTCCATGATACACTGAGACTCTGAATTAGGATTTTGAAAATACTTAAGTAGATCTCGTTTGATCTCTATTAGGGACCTTGCTTGTCCCACTGACGCAATGGCCTTCTACTTCATGTACCATGTCAAGGCTTTGTCCTTGGACAAGATTTCTAGTTGTACGATCTTTGTTTCTTCATTTGTGAGCCTCTTCACAGACCCTATTGGTTCACACGTGAACCAATGTTGTTCTGCATCATCTCTACCCATTCCATGGAACACAGGTAACCTTAGGGTGCTATCTTGATTTGCCATCATCAACCTCAAACTAAATCCTCCTATTTAACTACTGAGTATCAAACTCCTCAATGTCGGTACTCCTCTTGGTGAAGTAGCACTGGATTCACCTTCTTCTTCACTCATCTCTTTTCTTCTATCTCCTTCTACTTTTTCGTCTACTCCAATCTCCTCACTATCTGCTATTCTTTCTTCTTGATTAAAAATGTGTAAGGGGGGTGGTTCAAAGGGGGGTTAAGTCCATATTCTTCTTATATTTCTTGTGAGGTGACCTAGAGAGTTTCATGCTTGAACCTATGCAATACCATATACAATTGCCAATTATTCTCCCCCACCACTATGGGAGTCTCCATCTTCCTCTCCTTCTCCTACGCCTCTACTCTACACCTCATATTCCTCTAAGGTTGTGGCACTCCACAAAAACCAAGGGGTTCAAACTTCATTACTTGGGCCCCTGGGATTACTAATACTACTACAACTAATGGTATCCCAACTGGACACCCTACTATTGACACCACACTTCTTCGTGGGCCTATATTCGCCTGTGCTCCACTTTGGCACAAAACATTCTTCTGCACTTCCTCTTGGTGCAGTCTCTTTTCTCTTCATCCTGAGCCTAACCCCTCATTGTGCACACCCCGATAACTTCTTTCCACCTTTCTAAGAAAGTGAATCCATATGCGAAGTCTGGTGAGGATAAGGTGAGGTAGCCAGATGCGTCCAAATAAAATATTAAAGGTAAGTCAGTTGTATGTTGGATTTGTGCTAAATACCATTATTCCAAAAATTGTTCATTCAGTGGGTGTCTTACAAGTCTTGAACATAGTTGGGGAAGAGAAACCCTCATCAAACCAAGAGAAATACTTCACAAGACTCAACTATGTTTAGGTAGAGCTGAATGGATAAACAACATTGTGATGGTTGATAGTGGTTCCACAGATACTTTCATGAAGGAAGAAGTTGCCTCAAGGATTGGATTAAACCTTGAGAAAGATAAATCCTCCTTCAAAGCAGTAAAATTGGAAGTGGAAAGAGTGGTTGACCTTGTGATTGAGGTCACCATTAAGCCAAGAAAGTGGAGTGGATATGTTAACTTCACAGTGGTTCCCATTGGTGGATGATGGTGTAGTGAAAGCATTGGAAGGAAGGTTCATTAGATTGGATACCTTGGTGACCGCGACAATAGAAGCGATGGATAAACTTTTGAAAATTTGGGTGAAGGAACTATCTGTTCAAAAACCAAATGAACCAAAGAAGGAAATGAAAGGTTTAGACAATAGCACATGAAGACTGGCAACGAGTTGCATGAAGGAAACAACATACTTCTTGGAAACCGTCATCTTCCATGAATCAGACTTGGAAATTGAACAAGGCAACAACAAAGGTATGGTGATTCATGTTGTCTACAAGGTTAGGGCAATGAAATTCATGTATTCCTTTGTTAATGTACTTAACTAGGAGGTATGGTGATTCATGTTGTCTACAAAGTTGGGGCAATGAAATCAAATTTGGGACATTTGGAGGTAGTGGCCTTGACAACCACCCACCTTCCCCTTTTGAATTATTGTGAAGATGCAATGTAGCTCACTGTGCAAAAGAAGGTAGTCGAGCCTTGGGTGCCTTGGAAAATGTTCTTTGGAAAATTCACTAAGTAATAGTTGAAGGTTTAGAAGATAAGGTGACTTTCATTCAACTGTCATCTTTCTATGAAGACAAATCAACAAAAAATGAAGTTGGGCGCAAGGGTGGCAGTCTTGCATCTACAAAATTTCATGACAAGTTGGGATCTTTGGCAAGTTGTGGTTGTGACTTGGGTGTATAAAGGTGAAGTCCATGAAGAATTGCATTGTGGCATCCAGGAAGTGGCATTTTGGTTCGACAACATGGGAGAGACACTTTCATGAGGTAGGAAATAAGTCTAATTAGCTACTTGACTTGTCTAAATCATGAACTCGGGGGTGCTGAAACATGGCAACATGAACACTAGGAATATTGTGATGATGGTTTTGCAGCAACATTGTGAAAAGGTTGAGGAAGTAAACCATGGATGTGTAAGTATGAACAATAATCTTCCAAGGATGGTAGAAGTTTTTTCATAGTTGTTGGGGATGAAAACACCTTTAAGTGGGGGAAGATGTAATGTCCATTTCTTGTAGTAGGCATTGGGCACCCCTACATGGTCGCTTCAACAGTTCAGACGAGTTTGTGATGGATGCAAACCAAAAAGTTGCATGTCTGTCGACAATATCCTTAGATGACCTTGGCATAAAGAGGGCATATTGGTTCATATGGGTCAATAGAGTTGCAAGTGTGAAGGTGCAATAGGTAGTGGAGTTGCACTACGATAGACCAACCCAATTGGAATACATAGGTGCATGATAGACAAATGTGGTGACAATTAGGCTAGACAAGACATGACAAACAAAGTTGTGACCAAAGGAATTAGTTGCGACAAAGATTGCGACCAAGGAAGTTGGGCGGCTGGATGATTTCCCAAGTTAAGGGGTGCATGTCCACTTTTCCCCTTTTTTGCAGAATGGTTGCAACAGACAAAGACCAAGTTGTTGGTTTGGGTCCACTTAGGTTTTGGAGGGCATGCAGACAGCCATGAATTGTGGAGTCGGTTAGAGGCTTCGACAAGTATAAAAGAAGGGCATGTGCCAGTATGAAAACCATCAAAGTGGAGAGCTAAGTACAAGGGAAAAGGCTCTATAGTTGAAGAGTTGTTGCAACAACTCTTGTGTTGAAGAATGAGAGCTGCAGGAGGTAGGCTTGCAGGGAAAATATAATGTTAAGGATGGAAACTTATCTCAAACGGTAGAAACCTTGGTGAATCTTACTAGTCCTTAATATGCAAACTATAAAATGTTTGGTGATATTTTTGTAAAAATATTCAAATTTCTTTAAGGATTTTATATAGTTTCTATAAAATTTGGTTATTTCTCAGGTAAAAAAATTATTCTATAAAATTTGGGCGAATCACTTTTAGAAAAATGGAAAATGGAGAATCATTTTTTTGGAAAAAGAATGGAAAAATAACCCATGGGAGATATATAGCCCCTAAATTTTTCTATGTTGCAGGGTGCATCAAGGTTTGTATGCAACAAGGAGACATCTGGGTGGTTGTTCCCTAGTCAATTGTTGATACTATAAAAGAGCTACAACAGTTGCCGAGCTCCCATCATTGTACTTTGATTGTAATTATTCTCTAATAAAAACCTAATGCACCTGACTAGGGTGCTTGCCTACTTGTGTTGTGGTGTGTTTCTTTATTGCAATGTTCACTGGTTTATACATTTTGGCTAAGTTTTGAAAACATTATTTGGCATCACTATTAAGGTCTTTGGGTGACTTAACATTTGTAGTCTAAAGTAGAGATATGGGCAGCCTTTAGATGAGGAAGCGTAGTCTACTTTCCTATAGTTGTAGGTTGGCCAAGCCCCTGCACCAACTACAAGGTAGTGGCGTACAATCACCAAGGTTCTGGAACACAAAGTTTCGTGCATGAGGTAGAAGCAAGCCTTTGGGTTATGACACTATGCCTTTCCCTTTAATCAAAATGGATACTAATAAATCATAAGCAAAGTAATGAGGATTAGAAGTCACATATTCATTATTGATATTAAACAACTACCATTGAGTGAGAAATGCAAGGTCTTTTGAGAAATAGAAAAAGTGAGTTTATTGATTACTTCACTAGCATGTATCAATATTGATTTATTTACTAAAGAGAATTTGATCCAAATAAGAGTTTACTGATGAAGTTTGCACAACCACACTCTCATAACAAGATCAATTTATATATTATGTATTTAATAATTTATAAAGTAATATATTGAAGTTTGCACAATCACAGTCATAACAAGATCAATTTATATATTATGTATTTAATAATTTATAAAGTAATAAATTATTAAATCAAGAGGGAATTAAATTCAAGTAATAATTATAAATGTTATGTGAATTAAGTTTATCTATCGTAGTTGGGAGAAATGATTATTATTTGTAACGACCCTTGATTATTAATTATAATTAATTTAATAATATAATCCTAAAAGATTAGCTAAACTATATTTATTTATTAAAATAACATCAACTAATTATTTAGTATTAATTAGTTATTCTTGATTATGATTAAATTAAGTATTAATTAACTCATTAGTTAAGAAGGTAAATAAATAAAGGTGGATAATAAAATATATTATTAAATTAAGTTACATTCCCGAAAATGGAAACATATTAAAGAATGGGATAAGATATTAATGAAGGGGGGGATAAGACATTAAAGAATGGGATAAGGTATTAGGTAGGGAGTAAATGAAGGGAAGTCGGTGAAGGAGGGATAAGGAAGGGAAGGAGTCGGACGGGAGGATCATTCTACGGGAGTTGGGGATGAATTTTGGAGAGCTCTGAGTATTGGGAAGAAGTGAAAATTTGGGAGTATCAGTGCACCAGGGTTGCTGGGGGTTTTGGGCACGGAGGGCCAGGATATCCGTTGATATCTTGGGGCTAGGGAGATACCTAGTTGGCAGGGAGGACGGTTTTGGGTAGTGTTTGCAGAAGCGGGAAGGAAGCAAGCTGCGGACAACAGGAGGGTAATAGCATCAGGTTCAGGTACTTATTTAAATTTATGCACTGTTTTTCCATTATGATTAATTAATTTTATTATTATGGATATATTTGATTGCAAATGGGCTAAATGAAGATAACTTTTAAATTTTACTGCTAAATATTAAATAAATGGTTGTTTTTTCAATTCATCTATTACATATGGTATCAGAGCCCTGGTTCAAAATCTGGAACCAAGGGCCTACCTACCTACCCATAGTAACCTAAGCATATCTTCACAAGCTCTCTTATAAGAAATTTAAAAGAAAAGATGAAAATAATCTTAACAGATAGTTTAGGGATACTCGGTACTTCCTATCTATTGTAATATATTAGGTACTTAGTTCAATATGTACTAGATAGTTCATGATTTTTACCTGAGTAGAGAAAAGGGCCAAGCAATTGTTTTTCTCCAGCAGCAAATGATCGGATAGATTGTATAGACAATTTGGAAACCCTATATATATATCTCCTATTTACGCAACTAAGGTTATTAACAACGCTAAGGTTATTAGAAACACTTCCAGAATAAAAATAATAATTTTAAAGAAAAAAAGAAAACATTCTTTGGCAACACTGCAAAACCTCGGTGGACTACTTTGACCTCGTTTAGCAGTTCTGTAAATGCCTATAAAGCCCCATTTTAAAGAGTTTTATAAGATGCAATAGTAACATTGTTATTTTCTAAAGATAGTCAATTTGCCACAATTTTCTAGCCACCGATATACAGTCTGTTTTTCCTAAAGAAAGTCTGTATTTGCCACTAAAAATTAAAATAAAATTAAAATAAAAACCCTAACACCATAAATCATAGATCGAACCTGGAGAACCACCGCGCCCAACGTCGAAACCGCTGTTGTCCCTCTTGTGGCCTGAAATAGAAGACGAACTGTACGCAGGCCGTGGCATCGCGTGACCGTGACCTCCAGCTCCAAAGTGCTTATTAGTGTTGTTGTTATTATTACTACTATTATTGCTCTGCATTTCGAGTAATTGAAATCCTTTCCCATTCAGTTTCACGTTATTTAGGTCAGGGGCGCGGTGCATATCAAGGTTGGGCTATAGCATGGGGTGAACGTCTCCCTGTATCTGAACCGGTTGTTAAGTCCCGCCGACCTTTATGTATATCTATTAATGCACGCACACTCTTACTGTTATTCAAGAGGTTTTTGCAGGGTTTTTGAAACTAAAACGGAAGAGACACAAGAAGCTAAGGGTGATCCAGAGACACAGAGAAGTGTGGCATTAGTATGGAACAATCAGGATGATGATGATATTGACGACGAGGAAGAAGAGGAAGAGGAGGAGGTGTTGGACGTATTGGAGTGGCTGGACCTTCGAGATGATGTTGAGGCGAGAGGGAACACAAACAAACCCTTCTCTTACACTGCGTCTGGTACTGCTATGAAACACCCTAATGCCCATGGAGGTCGTCTTCATTCTGCTGTCGCCGCCGCAGGCCCTCGCTCCCTGTAGCCACGTACCAATCAACACTGGAATCTTTCAGTGAAGAGAAACTAAATACGGAGCGAAAAATTGAGTTGCCAAACTTCGTTTCATGTAAGAAAAAAGATATAGAAGGAATCGAACTAGATGCCAGATTAGTAATACCAATTAGAATCTAGTTATTCATACCAGTGATGATGGGTAGTAAGAACAAATTTAATGTTCACCCCATGTACTTCTGCCGCCTGTAAAATGTTCTGAGGTTCCACGGGATCAACCACTGCAGCTTCTCCTGTATCTTTATCAATTATCAGATATGCATAATTATCTTCCAAGCATGGTACTGGAATGATCTTCATTCTGTTTGAACAAAATAGGTTCACCTCACTTCTGTGCAAATGTATCAAAACCAGAGTAAAAAATAACCCTTGCCCTGCGCACATCCAATTTATATATGCACAATTCTGTTCTGAAACCTCAACAAACTTACAACGTTGAAACAATATACAGCGAAAACCCTTGTGATTTCAGCTCCGGAATAGCAGCCCTGGCAGACTAAGAAAACGAAGGAGGCAACGAAGTAGAACGCCAAAAGAAGTAGAACGTCGAACCGAGGATTAAGGAACAACTTAGGTGTTCGGTACTGAGAGCTGGACGCCGGGCACGTGGGCCTCATGCCAAAAGCCTCACCTTAAAGGCTGCCAGCGAATGCCACAGATTTTTTTTTTTATATATTAATGTTTGGTTTTAATGATTTGTTTAAAAGTATTAATACATTTTTATTTATTAAATTATCATTTTTATTAATGCGCCTTTTAAATTAAATTATCATTTTATTAATACGCCCTTTTTAATAATTAAAATTTCATTTTTTTTTAATTAATTAAAATTTTAGTTTTATAATTTATTCAAAAGTGTTAATACGCTAGTATAAAATTAAATTATTTAAAAAAAATATGTATATAGATATAAATATAATTATAAGTTTTAATTTAAATAATATAAGGCTAAGTATAAATTTTTATGGAGTCTGTGGGATTCGAACCCCGAACCTCCCCACCGTGCAAAGCTTTGATAATGGCCACCCTACCAACGCGCCATGCGTTGTTTCTTTTACAAATAATTTCACATTTAAATGCTTTAATTGTTATACCCAAGACCACATGCCGAGCTATCAAGCACCTTTTAGAGCCATACAGGTCACATGCCAAGCTATCAAGCGCCAAAGACATAAATGGAGGAGCCCACAAAGGGACGTATGTGCTCAACGCCGCGTCTTAAGAAGAACACTAACACCGAAAGGTACATGGTGCTGGTGAACGTCGGAACGTGGCTGGCGGTTGTGGACGATTATTCAAGTTGCCGCAGTTTAATCCTATTTAATCATTAAACGTGATAATTATTTAACCTTACAACATTTTTTAATGTGATTAGGTAAATGTTTAAATAAAAAAAAGAGAGTAAACATGCTAAGGGGTACCCTGATAAATGCGAGAAAGTTATGAACAATAAATCTAACCCATTGATTTTGGAGGATGACTAAGAATATGCCAGCATCTTCAATGCATAGCCATCAGATAATGGTTTAAGGTTAAATAAGATTAAAAGATCATTAATTGTGCCATTGTCAATAGGTGTACACATATCGACGTAAATTAATAAACATAAGGTCGGAAGTCATTTTTAGTCAAGTTGTAAGCGTAAATTAAAAAGGCTTAGACTAGGACAAGCGGGAAGGAGGTGGCATATGCACTAGGAGCGTAAGCATAGGAAGTGGCAAGGGAGGCGCAAGGCTAACGTAGCTACAGGGCAAGGAAACCAATAATTATTTTCATAGGGGCGAAGAAACTAAGATTAGATGCTTAAACCTAACCCTAACCTAGCCAATCCCCTAATGGAGTAATGTCTGTTTACAGACAAGTAAAGAAAACTTACACCTAACCCTGTTTCTAGTTTGAGTAGCACCAATTTGAAACATCGTGGAACTCACCCTGACAACTTTGGTTGATGCAGGTCAAGCATACAGGATGGTCAGGACTCGAGGGAGTTGAGGCAGGGGAGCGTCGTCGCAAGCACCGCCAACA
The DNA here is from genome assembly GCA_009831015.1 of Picea engelmannii. Taxonomy (NCBI): domain Eukaryota; kingdom Viridiplantae; phylum Streptophyta; class Pinopsida; order Pinales; family Pinaceae; genus Picea; species Picea engelmannii. Next base: position 214,742 of record ML782279.1, read on the forward strand.
CCGCCAGTGCCACCACCACCATCGCCCGAACTAGCCCTCATACTGCGCTCGTTGGAAGCCATCAACGAGACTTTAAAGGGGCGACAACCGACAGGGATTGAAGTGGAA
>ML782279.1:220805-261463 GCA_009831015.1 Picea engelmannii
GTTCCCGAAAATGGAAACATATTAAAGAATGGGATAAGATATTAATGAAGGGGGGGATAAGACATTAAAGAATGGGATAAGATATTAGGTAGGGAGTAAATGAAGGGAAGTCGGTGAAGGAGGGATAAGGAAGGGAAGGAGTCGGACGGGAGGATCATTGTATGGGAGTTGGGGATGAATTTTGGAGAGCTCTGAGTATTGCGGAAGAAGTGAAAATTTGGGAGTATCAGTGCACCGGGGTTGCTGGGGGTTTTGGGCACGGAGGGCCAGGATATCCGTTGATATCCTGGGGCTAGGGAGCTACCTAGTTGGCAGGGAGGACGGTTTTGGGTAGTGTTTGCAGAAGAGGGAAGGAAGCAAGCTGCGAACAACAGGAGGGTAATAGCATCAGGTTCAGGGACTTATTTAAATTTATGCACTGTTTTTCCATTATGATTAATTAATTTTATTATTATGGATATATTTGATTGCAAATGGGCTAAATGAAGATAACTTTTAAATTTTACTGCTAAATATTAAATAAATGGTTGTTTATTCAATTCGGCTATTACATTATCTTCTTCATCCAAATTCGATTCTGAAAGTAAATACCTTTCCTGTGTGTTGATGCTCTCTGTTATTTTAATTGAACTTGAATTACAGTCATGTAAATCAGGGGTCGTGTCAGAGTCATCTACTTGTCTCCAGTGATGAGAAATTCATCTACATTTCTCTCTGTTCTAGAGAATTCATCTGTATTTTATGTGCCCGACAAATTTAGCAGTTGGGTGCCGACATCTGACATTCACAAAATTTATAATTGTTTTTATGTGTTTGCCAATATTCCTCAACAAAAACATGCAGGGAGAGTGGAGGAATCCTCGTCACCATCAATCTAAATGGAGCCAACAAGATCTTTGACAGACGATGAGACCTTTCTTTGTTATGTCTCCTTACATGGTAAACATCAGAGTTGTCATTGTTATGGCAAACATTGTGTACTAAGACTCAAAAGGATTGTATATGCATCCTTTCAAAGTATAACTTTTCAAAGTGATTGGATATCTGGTTTTCATTTTTATTATTCCCAAAACAGGTGGGATTAGATTAATCTCCTCCAGCACTAAGTCATGGGAAAAATACATTGCAAAGTTTTGATGTGGTTTAGAAAATTTGGGAAAGTTTAAATAATAAATTTTTAACTATTAATTAATTGTGAGTTTTTTAATCTTTTCTTGTTCGTTGAGGTGGTATGATTAGACCATTTTAACCTTTTCTTGGACACTTTTGTTAAAAAAATAAAATATAAAGCAAAGACTTGATATATGGGAAAACATTAACAATGTTGATCATTGTCTTTCATTTAACTTTGCTTGTAAGTTAGGGATTTTGATTCTGTCCCATTCCTATTCAAGTGTTTTTCAATGGGTTAATTTGGTTTTGGGGATTTGTCATTGGTATTGTTCTTTATCATGGTTATATTTAATTGGTGAGTTTTGTTTTTGCGTTAAGAGAGTGAATTAAGTTTTTGTTGCTTGTTGGTTGTGCTATTGTATCATGTTTTGTTTTTTGAATTTTTGTATTGCATTAGTTTTTTTTTCATATAGTGCATTTAGTGAATGTGGGTTTGTGTTCAAAGTTCATACTTAGTTTTGGATGTAGAATTTTCCATGGTTAAAATTGTGCATGGGTTTATTGTTTCTAGTTTTATTTAATGGTTTGTTGTTTTTTATTGTGTTTAATAGTTTGTTTTCTATTGGTGAGAGATTGAACTTGGTTGTTGGTTGTTGGTTGAGATATTGGTTTTTGGTTGGTTGGGTGGTGGTTTAATTTAGCTTGCTTGAGTATTTATTGATATTCTTGACCTTTACTAGGTTAATATGGTTGTTTTGTGAAACCCATTAGTTGATTAGTAGCATGTCCATGCCTTGGATTATGAGATTGTTATGTTGACTCATTTATAAAAAAAATTGGTCTTGCATATGGATAAATTCAGTCGCATTGGAGAGGTGTCACCACTAATTGATTTCATTTGTTCTTATGTCATTGCTTTTAACTCAAGTCATGGTAATCTCTTTTTTTTTTTTTTCCAAGAAAAATCTCATGGGAAAACCCTAGGCACTTCCTTGCATTTCGTTGGTGGTACCAATGTAAACCCATTGATGTTAATTACAACACTTGATCCAATAGGGGTATCAAGTGAGACAAGCAAAAAAGGAAACTAGCCTAGGGGATTAACCCTGATACCTCATGCATGGAGTTCAAAGCACTCAACCACTCGAGCTAGCACAATTGACAGGTAAACTCTTATCTTACTCCTCAAAGAATGAAATAAATTTGTAATCTTCTCTTGAATTTGAAAGGACTAATGTTATTTGGAATGAGAAATTTATATCTCAATGCTTGGCTTTCCTTGTTTTGTTCTCATAAATGGTTAAGTCTTACTTGAATTAGTGGATCCATCCACTCATTGATTCATAATGGATTTCAAGTCTAGCTTTTCTTCTAATATTATGGCAATTTAATTCCTACATTTGACGAAGACTCATTTAGTTTGTTTTTCCATTACATATTAGGATGACTCATGGAGGCTTTGGCTTTAAATAGTTCATAGATTCACTTGAGTTAGAGATTATCTTGAGACATGGTTTGTGTTAGACACACGAATTGAGATAAGCATGAGGTGTGATTATTCATTGATATGATACATGTATAAATACATTGATGTGACCTTTGGATTTAGATTCTAAGAGGTCTCTTAGATTCTCGACGATCGTTACACTCACTTGAATTTTCACATTCCTTCAAGTGTTTAACCCTAATGGATTATGTTTCCAACATTTCCCCCCTTAATCCAAAGGGGTATCTGTGAGTCCGAGATGAGAGATGGAATCTAGAAGTGGACAATTGTTGATAGCTGAATGTGCTCTATGAATCTAGTGAAAACCAATTTGTTGATTCACGAATGACCACAAACTGTGGAACTTGGCTCCAAGTCTCAAGGGTTCCCAAAACATTTCCTAAGTTAGCTAGAAGATGGAAGTTGATGTATTCTGTTAATTTGAAGTTCTCTCAAATATTGGTTTAAAGATGAGCATAAATTGTTCTCTAGCAAAAAATGATGTCTTCTACTCAATGAAGGTTTAAGGAAAACCACAAACCATTTTCTAGTAGAAGTTGTAAGTCTTCTACTAACTGTTTTTTTAAGAAAAACCACAAACCAATTTGGTGGTTTTGGGATGACCACAAACCAAGTCATGCTTTCTTATTACTGCTCACACCCGCTTGTTACTCCTCAATTGATAGGACTTTGAAACTTGAAGCATGAATGCAAATCACCGATATTGTTCCCCCCTTTTAGGTACAAGGTGACAAGATGTAAATCTTTCCACTGCAAAATGTGTCATTATTTAAGAATGAATTCTTCAGTATGACTAATATATCTTCTTGACTATTGATGACCATTGCCAAGAAGTGATCCACCCATAGTGGTTCTTTACTCTTGCATGTTTCTTACATTTAGAACATATGTTTTAATGATGATTGTTCTTTCCACAATGCTCGCAAGGATGAATATCGAAGCACTGATCTTCCATGTGGCCAACTCGTTGACAATGTTGGTATTTCATAATTTTCTCTTGAATTAGAGCAGGGGAAGATGAATTTTCTTGAAGGAATCCAACTCTCTAGAACTTGATTGGTCTGGAATAATCTAGAATGTGATAGTTCACTTGTATTTTGTATCCAAGACTTGTTCTTCTCTTATGGGTGATGATTTCTTCCCAAGGTCTGATTATGGGCTTGGAAAGTGCAAGCAGAACATGTTTATGACAAACTTCGTCTTCATTTGAATATGCTTTTGAAGTTTGATCATGTACTGGTTGCTGATAGAAATCATTCTAAAATTTAGAAAGATAATTGTTTTGATCAAGGACTAGTTCACAATGATGATTCTTTTGTTGTATTTCTTCTTGTTTGAGTTGTGATTCAAGATGGAGAAATTGGATTTTTTCTTGCAAATATTGTAAATATGATAGAACATCAGTGAGAGATGTTATGTCAGTTGTGACATTATTGTCCATAGAAGAGAGTATTAGAGTGTTCAGTAACTCTAATAGTTCACCAATTCTAGCCATTTAAAGATAGAATTAGACCACATAGGGTTTCTTGCAACTCCACCTAGACTCTAGAATGCAAACTTAGCTAATTAGGGGTGTCGACATTTACCGAAAATGTACCCATTTACAATGTAATTCAATTTAATTTAAAAAAGAACAAGTACACTTACAAAAGTACTATTTGTTGTCGATGGAAGTCTTGTGATGCAAGAGCATTTTGGCTTCCAAGCCATCAAGCCTTTGGAGGAAAAATCTCTGAACAGGGGTCTTGACTTTTGGAGAAGAAGTCTTATTTTTCTATGTAAATAAATTGTATTTTTGAAGTTGAAATATTTTATGAGTTCTTGAGTCATAGTCTAGAATGGTTAATTAGGATGTGAATTAGTTGTTTGGATGTAATCGAATCTACATTATGAGGCAGAATTCGAACAGGATTCTGTTGAGTGATTGTAGGATCTAAGAGTGATGATAGGAGATAGAATAGGATTTGAAACCAATTCAGATCTATCTTTTTTTTTTTTTTTTGTATATTCAATGTAAGCCTAAGGAAAAAAAAGATGGCCAACTGAATGTAAATCTGGCCAAATAGAGGATCGAGAGAGTTTCTGAGTAGAATGTATATGCGGAGAAGTGAATTAATGAAATAGTGTTACATTATGTTATTGATTGTCTATGTGGGAGAAATTCCATCTTGTATGTGTGAATTTGGGATTAATGATAGATTAAATAGAAATATAAATATGACATGCTAGAGGATTGGAGAAAATTCATTGAAATAACCAACACTATGTGCATAGAATGTTTGTGTGTGGAACAAATACGGAGAAGTCTATGTTATAAATAGAGTAGAAGTCGAATTCAATTGAGAATCCGAGGTAGGGTTTTATGATTCTAATCACATGCATAACAAGAAGGAGAACTTGTTATCAAATAGATGCTTGTATGTTTTAGATACGTCTATGAGGTTTTGTTGAAGACTTGATAGAGGTGATCTCATTTTGTAATGTGAGAGAAGACAGAATTATCGAGGACAAAAGAGGGTTTTTTGTGCAATAGCAAGTCTTAGAAATGGAGAGCATGGATTTGGATAAACCTTGTAATGAGACTTAAGAAATTATGGTCATTGAAACCTAATCAAAGGCAAGAAGGATATGAATGAGGTAAAGAGGCGATGGAGGAATCAATCCAACTGAATGAGTGAATGGGTGGAAGTTGAATTTATGAATTCAATTATTGGGTAAGTGCCATTTCAATTCATAGTTCATGTTTTTTGTTGCATTCCAACCACCGTTTCTCCTGTCATATTGCATGAATCAGACTTGGAAATTGAACAAGGCAACAATGAAGGTATGGTGATTCATGTTGTCTACAAGGAAACAACATACTTCTTTGACACGATCATCTTGCATGAATCAGACTTGGAAATTGAACAAGGCAACAATGAAGGTATGGTGATTCATGTTGTCTACAAGGTTGGGGAAATGAAATTCATGCATTCCTTTGTTAATGTACTTAACTAGGAGGTATGGTGATTCATGTTGTCTACAAGGTTGGAGCAATGAAATTCATGCATTCCTTTGTTAATGTACTTAACTAGGAGGTATGGTGATTCATGTTGTCTACAAAGTTGGGGAAATGAAATTCATGCATTCCTTTGCTAATGTACTTAACTAGGAGGTATGGTGATTCATGTTGTCTACAAGGTTGGGGAAATGAAATTCAGTTTGGGACATTTGGAGGCAGAGTGGCCTTGACATCCACCCACCTTCCCCTTTTGAATTATTGTGAAGTCGCAATGTGACTCACTACCCAAAAGAAGGAAATGAAGCCTTGGGTGCCTTGGAAAATGTTCTTTGGAAAATTCACTAAGTAATAGTTGAAGGTTTAGAAGACAAGGTGACTTGGGCGCAAAAAGGTGAAGTCCATGAAGAATTGCATTGTGGGATCCAAGAAGTGGAATTTTGGTTCGACAACATGGGAGAGACACTTTCATGAGGTAGGAAAGAAGTCGAATTAGCTACTCGACTTGTCTAAATCATGAATTCGAGGGCACTGAAACATGGCAACACGAACACTAGGAATATTGTGGCGATGGTTTTGCAGCAGCATTGTGAAAAGGTTGAGGAAGTAAACTGCAGACGTGTAAGTCTGAACAACAATCTTCCAAGGATGGTAGAAGTTTTTTGAGAGTTTTCGACGACAAGAACACCTTTGAGTAGGGGAAGATGTAACGTCCATGTCTTGTAGTAGACATTGGGCACCCCTAGATGGTCGCTTCAACAGTTTAGGTGAGTGTGTGATGGATGCAAACCAACAAGTTGCACGTATGTCAACACTATCCTTAGAAGACCTTGACAGAAAGAGGACATACTGGTTCATATGGGTCAAAAGAGTTGCAAGTGTGAAGGTGCAATAGGTAGTTGAGTTGCACTATAGTAGACCAACCCAATTGGAATAGGTGGGTGCATGATAGACAGATGTGGTGACCATTGGGATAGACAAGACATGAAAAACAGAGTTGTGACCAAAGGAATTGTCTGTAACAAAGATTGTGACCAAGAAAGTTGGGCGGCTGGATGATTTCCCATATTAAGGGGTGCGTGTCCACTTTTCCCATTTTTTATAGAACGGTTGCAACAGAAAAAGACCAAGTTGTTGGTTTGGGTCCACTTAGGATTTGGAGGGCATGCAGGCAACCATGAATTGTGGAGTTGGTTAGAGGCTTCGACAAGTATAAAAGAAGGGCGCAGGCCAGTATGAAAACCATCCAAGTGGAGAGCTAAGCACAAGGGAAAAGGCTCTATAGTTGAAGAGTTGTTGCGACAACTGTTGTGTTGAAGAATGAGAGCTACAAGAGGTAGGCTCGCAGGGAAAATATAATTTTAAGGATGGAAACTTATCTCAAATTGTAGAAACCTTGGTGAATCTTACTAGTCCTTAATATGCAAACTATAAAATGTTTGGTGCTATTTTTGTAAAAATATTCAAATTTCTTTAAGGATTTTATATAGTTTATATAAAATTTGGGCTATTTCTCAGGTAAAAAAAAAATTCTATAAAATTTGGGCGAATCATTTTTAGAAAAATGGAAAATGGCAAATCTTTTTTTGGGAAAAATAGCCCATGAGAGATATATAGCGCCTAAAATTTTCTATGTTGCAGGGTGCATCAGGGTTTGTATGCAACAAGGAGACATTTTGGGTGGTTGTTCCCTAGTCAATTGTTGATACTATAAAAGAGCTACAACGGTTTTCAATCTCCCCTCATTGTACTCTAATAAAAACCTAAGGCACCTGACTAGGGTGCTTGCCTACTTGTGTTGTGGTGTGTTTCTTTACTACAATGTTCACTGGTTTATGCATTTTGGATAAGTTTTGAAAACATTATTTGGCATCACTATTACGATCTTTGGGTGACTTAATGTTTGTAGTCTAAAGTAGAGATATGGGCAACCTTTAGACGAGGAGGTGTAGTCTACTTTCCAGTAGTCGTAGGTTGGCCAAGCCCCTGCACCAACCGCAAGGTAATGGCGTACAATCACCAAGGTTCTGGAACACAAAGTTTCGTGCATGAGGTAGAGGCAAGCCTTGGGTTGTGACACTATGCCTTTCCCTTTAGTCAAACAAAGTGGATACTAATAGAGAATAAGCAAAGTACTAAGGATTATAAGTCACATATTCATTATTGATATTAAACAACTACCATTGAGTGAGAAATGTATTTTCTTTGAGAAATAGAAAAAGTGAGTTTATGGATTGCTTCACTAGCATGTATCAATATTGATTTATTTTCTAAAGAGAATTTGATCCAAAAAAGAGTTTACTGGTGAAGTTTGCACAACCACACTATCATAACAAGATCAATTTATATATTATGTATTTAATAATTTATAAAGTAATATAGTGAAGTTTGCACAACCACACTGTCATAACAATATCAATTTATATATTATGCATTTAATAATTTATAAAGTAATAAATTATTAAATCAAGAGGGAATTAAATTCAAGTAATAATCATATATGTTATGTGAATTGGGTTTATCTCTAGTGGTTGGAGAAATGATTATTATCCTCGTCATCCAGATTCAATTCCTGTTGGTGAAGTTTGCACAACCACACTGTCTTTTTTTTTTTGTAAGTGAGTGTAAGAAGTTGTATTACTATAGAAAATTATGATACAAAAAAAGGGGGGCCTCCTGGTCTGCCTAGAAGGAAACTAGACCAAGGGTTCCCAAGTTGTGCATGATGATATTTACGAGGGGTGGGATTGGTCTGCCACCACCAGGCTAGTCCTACCATATCTAGTTTGATAAAAGATAAGCAACATAGTTATAAAAGCAAAATTTGAAACAACCCGCTAAACCAAGGTGGGTAGTAGCTCCGAACAAACATGACTAAGCCTAGACTTACTACCATTAGAGTATCCATTCACTAGTCCAGTATGATGATGCGTTTCTTTCCACCGTTCGCCTAGATCTTGTTATCATCCTTATGGGAGATCGTACAAGTCTTCTGGATGTGGGTTGGTGCACCGCGTCCGTCGACCGACGTGATGTCCATGTGGTGGACATAGCGCAGATAGAGGTGGAACTGAGCGGCCAACCGCTCCATCTGGGATTTCTGGTCCTTCTCGACCTCAACTAACAATTTGGTAATAGTTTCTAGAATACTTAGGTGACTCAAGATTTCGTCCAACATTTTCTTGTTTTCCTTATGACCTTCCTGTCTAGCGTCTTCCATTTCCGAACTCACTTTGTTGTTCATCATCTTTGTTAACCAAGCCATCTCCATCGTTTTATGGTAGAGGGTTTCCCTTGGCTATGTGGCCCCTAGAATTGTTACCCAATCCACTTCCTGTGCTAGTGCATCCCACGCTTTACCTTTGCATTTTTATTTTATTTCGTTTTCCCAACAAGTAATGGTCTCTTTTCCTTTGCCCTCCGCATATTTTGCTACCTGCTCCATTCTTGACACCCGCCATGGACTGTTCGAGACTTCCTTTCCAAGGGGGTTCCTTTTTCTATTCGTTCTCTTCATTCACGCCATCCCGCTTGGCCTGTCACTGCTACTTTTCAGTATACTCCGCCTGTACCTAACTTCATAGGGATTCTTCCTTTCCCTTCCCTTGTATCTATGATAGTCCCTGTTGTTGTGCTCCTTCTGTTTGCATATCTTCCTACTGTCTCTCTTGTTATTGAGCTTCCCCTACTGTGAGCTTGTCCTTCCAATCATGGTTTGCCTACAAATGGTGAGCTCTTCCATCCTTTTCCCCTGGTGCGATTCGTATGATTATGGTGACAATACCTTTATCCCTGTGTGGGTTCTTTCCCCTACTCGCTTGAGATCCAACTTTACTGGTGTTTGTACCTAAACTTTGGCATGGTGGATCGAGTCTGGGCCATGTCACGCCCTCATGCCTTGCGTCATTCGTTGCATGTGGTTTTTAGTCTGAACTTTCCCATGTGCTTTCCTCGCTACTCTTACTGTCTAGAGGGCCTTGCTTCTGTACACCCACCTGCTTCTTATGTTGATCCTGCATGGTGATTGGTGACCAAGTATGAGGATATCATTTCCTGCCTGGGTCCTGCATGCCTGCAGAAAGGCCTTGCGCTACCCTCCTCAATGTGACCTTCCTCGCTTAATTTTCCTTCACGGTCTTTTGTCACTAGTTGGATCTAGTCTGTTCTAAGTTTTCCATTTGGGATGTTGGTCCAGGTAGTGTCTAGTTCCGGACCTTCCTTTCCAACCCCCTCATTGGTGATCCTGTCCGCTAGGCCATTCGTTGACCTGCGCACCCAGCGTAACTCCACTGTATTCAAAATTTTCAAATGCTCCTGGATTTTATTTAGGGAGTGTGCCAGGTGCCAGTGTCTCTGAACCTTTCCCACTTTGATGCCATTTTGGAGTCTTTTCACCATGTTGATAACCAGGGTGGAGTCACCTTCCATGATAGTGTTTGTCATCCTTTTATGATTTAGGATTTCAAGGCCAAGCTCCAGGGCTCCAAATTCCACTGCATTGTTGGTTGAGTTTCCTATACTCCTAGCGTACAACTGAATGTTGTTACCACCACTGTCTCTGAGAGCCCCTCCCATCCCTGCCACTCCTGGGTTTCCTTTTTCTGCCCCGTCAAAATTCAGTTTGAGGAACCCTACCGGAGGGGGGGTTCAGTTGCGGTCACCTATTTGGAGTTGCAATTCCCATCCTACCGGTGCGTTGTTGCATTCATATTTTAGGTGGAAGAACTCTAGGATGCAGGAGTCTTGGTCAATGAGTTGTGTTTTCTCCTTCTTACAGTTGCGGCTCTACACCATTTCTCATATTTGGGAGATTATTGTGTCCTTGAGCTTTCCTTTCGGTAGGATTTCATTCCTCAAGATGCACTGATTCCTTTCTTTCCATATTTCCCAAATGATCATCCCCGATGTCAGATTCCAGCAGAGGTTCACCATTTGGTTTTCACTGTAGCCCTCATTCCAATTGTTGATGATTGCGCTGATGTTACCTATGATCCTATTGAACTGGCAGTAGATGCCTGCCGCCCAATCCCATATCTCTAATGTGTAACTGCATTCATCGAGGAGGTGATTGGTTGTTTCCTCCTTTGCTTGACAGAGGTGGCATCGAGATGGACCTATAAAACCCATTTTCTTGAGTTTTTCCCAGGTAAGAATTCGGTTGTACAGAACTAGCCATTCAAACATTTTGATTTTTCGCCATTGGGGGCTGCACCAAATCTTCCCCCATTGTTGCATCGGGTCTTCTTGATCCTGGTCCATGATGTAATACCGTGCCTCTTTTAAGTTGAATTCCCCACCATTTTTCCTACCCCACCTTAATTGGTCCTCTTCCTCTGAGACTACAATTTTCCTTTTGCCCAATTCCTCCTCCACCTCTTTCGCTTGTGTTGCGATCCGGTCTCTATTTTGAGGATTGAGTTTGTCCCAGATCCTCCATCTGTCTCTTCCCCTTCTTTGATTCCAATAGTGATTGATTTTTGTTTTTCCTTGCATAGTCATTTCTTATTGGAGCACCTCCCTATTCGGATTTTCCATTTTGGGTTCCTGTTGCCAAGCGTCCTCCCAGAATCTTGTTGTTTTACCATTCATGACTTCCTAGAAACTGTGTTTATGGATCTAGTTCTTGTTGCACCAAGATATATTCCATATGGTTGATCCCTCCCTTGTTCCCATGAACCGAATTCGATCCTGGTCGTTGATGTTTGGGGCATATTTGGCCTTCCAGAGGTTTTCCCACGGTACCCATTTGTCTTTGACCCATATCCACCAGAGATTTGCCCTGTAGGCTTCGTTGGTTACCTGTGGGTCTTGTAGCCCCATGCCTCCTTTTCTTTTTGGTATGCAAACCTTCTCCCAGGCCACCAAGGCCCATTTATTTTTATTTTCAACACCTCACCAGAGGAAATCTCTTTGAATGGCTCTAATCTTTTTTAGTATTCCTTTGGGAGCGGGAAACACTGACATCATATACGTCGGGATTGCTTGTAGAACCGTTTTGGTAAGGATAAGCCTCCCAGCCAGGTTGAGATCTCTGTGGGTCCAATTTTTTACCCTCTCCTGCAGTTTTTTGGTCACTCCTTCCCATGTTACCATTTTACATGCTCTGTCTATCAGGGGGATTCCCAAATATTTCGTTGGGAGTGTTTTGCGCTCAAGTCCCAGAATGTTTGCCAGGTTTCTTTGAATTGCAGGATTAGTTTTGAAGAAATAAATCATGGATTTGGAGTGGTTGATATCTTCCCCTGAGGCTTCCCCAAAGTATTTTAAGATTTTTTTGTAGGCCTTTGCTTCCTTGACCATGGGTGTTCCATGGAGTAGGGTATCATCAACGAACTGTTGGTGTGTGGAGGTTGGGTAGTTTTCAAAAGGTTTGATGCCTTTTATTTCCCCTGCTGCAGTTACACTTTTTATACTTCTGTTTATCCCTTCCATCATTAGAATAAACATGAAGGGGGATAGTGGGTCTCCTTGTCTGATGCCTTTCGAAGGCCAGAAAGGTTTTGCTAGGGCTCCATTGATTAGAAGTGAGTAGCTTGTCGTTGAGACTAGGTTGACGATCCAGTTGATCCCGTGTTGTTCGAAGCCAAAGGATTCCAACATCTTGTCCATATAGTGCCAGCTAATTTTATCGTAAGCCTTCGCCAGGTCAAGTTGGATTATCATCCCCCCTCTCCTTTGTATTTTCAATGTGTGTATAAGCTCGTGGGAATAGATGATGTTGTCCAAGATTTGTCTTCCCTCTACGAAACCCGCCTGTTCTTGTGAAATCAAAGTGGGTAGGAGAGCTTTTAGTCTGTTGGATATGAATTTGGATATTATCTTGTAAACTACATTGCATAAAGCTATAGGACTGTAGTGATCTGGGGTCCTTGCTTCATTTTCTTTTGGGATTAGAGTGATCATTGTGGCATTTAAATATTTCAAGATGGAAGTTGAGCGTTTGGAGTCTTCCACCACCCCATAAACATCATGTTTAACCAATTCCCAACAGGATTTGAAGAATTTCCATTGGGCATCTCTTGCACCACTTGGTGAATTTCCTCCTTTGCGATGGGTTTTCTTAGGTTGATATTTTGTTCCTCAATGACCAACGTGGGGATGTGTTGAGTTATCCTTTGTATGGGCTCGATTCTGTCTTGGTTGGGTTCCTGGTCTATCTCCTCACAGTGATTGACCAGTGTTTTTTCAATATCCTTGTGGGATTCTCTTTCGATCCCGTCCTAATCCCTAATTTTCAAGATTTTGTTGTGGGTTCTTCTTGCAATGGTTGTTCTATGAAAAAACTTGGTATTTCGCTCTCCTTCCTTTAGCCACCTGATTCTGGAATTTTGGTGCCATAAAGTTTCTTCCTGCTGGCATCTTGCTTCCAATTCCTGGGTCATTTGGATCTCTTCTCTTTTTCGATCCTTTGTGTATCCCTCGTCGATGCAGAGTTACTAGAGTTGCACCATTATGTCCTCGATACTTTTTTTTTCTTGTTTTATGTTTCCAAAGATTTCCTTATTCTACTCCTTGAATTTATGTTTGATGTACCTGAGTTTCTTGTATAGTTTGAACATCCTTGTCCCTTGTTTGGGAAGTTCCTCTCGCCACCAGTGGTTGATGTTCTCCTTGAAGGTAGGATGTTCAATCTAGAATTTCTCAAATCTAAACGGTCTGTTCTTTAGAGTGGTTTGAAAGTTTGCTTCCAATTGAAATGGCCAATGGTCTGAACCCCCCCATGGAAGGATGTTGCAGTCCAAATCTAGTCCCTGTAGAATGATGGATCCTGACACCAAGAACCTGTCTATGCTTGTGGCTACTTGGTGGTGTTTTAGTTGTTTTTTTATTCCAGGTGAACTTTCCATTGCTGGTCCTAATGTCCACCATCTCCACTATGTTAATGAAAGATGAAAATTCCTCCGCATCTCTATCCAATCTCCTGGCGCCCCCTTTGTTCTCCACAAGTGTAGTGATGATGTTGAAATCCCCTGCCAGGATCCGATGGAGGTTGTTGGTTTGGGCCTTTAGATTTTCTAGGTCTAGAAGCATTCTTGTTTTTTCCTCCAACATCTGGGGACCATACACATTAGTCAATAGAATCGCCTATGTGTTACCTATAATTTGCATGTTAACTGAAAGTGTGTGTGTGGGCCTTTGGCTTCGGCTGCTAGCAGGTTCAACAATTGTGGGTTCCACAAAGTGAGGATACTGCCTGCCATCTGTTGGCCTTCGACCTCCAATATATTGTACTTACTCCATTGTTTTTTATTGATTGTTTCCATTCTGTCTACATTGCATTTTGTCTCTTGGATGAAATAGAGGTTAGGTTGTTCCTTCCTCGGTCTATTTTTAAGAATTCTTTGCTTTCGTGGGATGTTTAGGCCTCTTATATTCCATGTTATAATATTCATTTAAACATGTGGGGGGGAGTTGGGAAAGAGATTTTTTATCTTACCTAAGTTTATCAGCAGGGCTCCTAGTTCTTCTAGGGCTACGCTGCTTGATTTCTTGCCTTTTTCCCTCCTTGTCTGCTTCGGTGAGTGTTGTGGTTGTCCCTCACCTGCTTTGATTCCTAGGTGTCCTATCTCATCATGTGTGTGCTTGGTCCCTATGGATTTTTCTTCCTCCCTTAGAAGGAAAAGGTATTGAATGCGATCTAGTTGCTCCACTAACACATTGTCTACTCCCTGCCTTTTCCATTGCTCCAATATGTTTGGAAGATCTATTCCTTCCCTTTCCATAATGTCTTTGTGATCAGGATCTTCCATACCTACCTCACTTGGTGTCATCTCCGAGTCTCCATCTTCCTCTTGCATTGGGGTCTTGGCGTCTTCGTTTCCTCCTTCTGTAGGACTTGCACTACCTCCCTGTTCTCTCTTATTTCTTGGAATATCTGTGTTCTCTTGAGTTGCTTGTTCCCTAGCTTATCTAGATTTTGTCTTTTCCTTTCCTCCTTCTTCCCCTTGGTTGGCCCTATCCCTCCCTTCTATTCTATTCCCGGCTTCCAGATTGCTTCCTGTTGGGGATTTGCTTTGTTTCTTGTTTGCTCCGTTTTTATGGTTCGACTTTACAAACCCGTCCTCATCCTGCTATGTTTTGGTGTTTTTCATTTCTTGTTTTTTATTGAGAGGGAATTCTCTGAACATGTGTCCATGTTCATGGAATCTTCTACATCTAAACGATATCTACTCGTAGTCTATGCTTTGTATCCATTCCTCATCTCTGAATTCCATGCTTATGGCTTCTGGGAGCGCCCCCGAGACATCCATCTCTATACAGATCCTTGTGTAGGAGGTATATATTCCTCTTAGGGTTTCTTCTGATGTCTTAACATATTTCCCAAGCTTGTTCCCTATTTCTTCGAAGGTGGAAGACAAGCAATAGTCTAGTGGTAAGGGGTAGAATCTCAGCCAAACTGGGACATTTTTAAAAGTTTCTTTCTCTGGGGAGAATTTTTCCTTCCATGACCGCATGTATAGCCCTGATGAGGCCTGGAAGTATGCCCCCCCCTCAAAGACTTTATCCCTATCCTCCAGGTTCATGAAGACTGCTGTGAAAAAACCTTTCAAGCCTAGGTGGAGTTCCACTTCTCCACTAATTGGTTTCCATTGATATTTTATCGAGTTGCACAACGTTCTTTCTGTGGGCCACAGGCCCATGAACTTGCAGATTAGTGCATACGTCTTCATCTGGTCCTGACAGAGTTGTGTTTGTGGGTCTTCTAGTATAACCTTGGGTATCATTGTCATTTTAGGTTTACACAGGTTGTGCCCATCTACCCCATTGGGTTTCGTTGGTTCTTGTGCATCCTTCTGGGTTTCTCTAGCTTCTTCCCCTGCACGATCCCTTGTTTCCTGGTTGCTCTCATGATTCTTTTCCAATCCAGATCCCAAGGTACTTGTCAGTGGTTCTTTGAAACCTATGCCTCGTGGGCCTTTCCCCCTGTCCACCACTACCTACTTGTATGAGGGGGTTCCACTCCTGCCCCCTTTGGTAACCATTTTGTCTGTTGTTGAGACCGCGACTGTCAAACCCTAGCTTGCAGTTTCTCCAGAGCCATCTCTTTTCTTCGCAAAGGTACACAGGCTTGGCCCAATTCTTGTCCTTTACTTTGATCACATAATAAAGAAGATATTTTCGTAACCACATTGTCATAACAAGATCAATTTATATATTATGTATTTAATAATTTATAAAGTAATATAGTGAAGTTTGCACAACCACACTATCATAACAATATCAATTTATATATTATGTATTTAATAATTTATAAAGTAATAAATTATTAAATCAAGAGGGAATTAAATTCAAGTAATAATCATATATGTTATGTGAATTGGGTTTATCTCTAGTGGTTGGAGAAATGATTATTATCCTGGCCATCCAGATTCAATTCCTGCAAGTAATGTGAACTGACATATTATATAAATAATGCATTCCATGTGTGTTGATGCTTTCTGTTATTTTAATTGAATTTGAATTATAGTCATGTAAATTAGGGGTCGTGTCAGAGTAATCTACTTGTCTCTAGTGATGAGAATTTCATCTAGATTTCTCTTTGTTCTAGAGAATTCATCTGTATTTTATGTGTTGGACAAATTTAGCAGTTGGGTGTCGACATCTGAAATTCACAAAATTTATAATTGTTTTTATGTGTTTGCCAATATTCCTCAACAAAAACATGTAGGGATAGTGGAGGAATCCTCGTCGCCATCAATCTAAATGGAGCCCACAAGATCCTTGACAGACGACGAGACCTTTCTTTGTTTGTTGTTATTGGTGAGAGATTGGACTTGGTTTTGGTTGTTGGTTGGTTGGGTGGTGGTTTAATTTGGCTTGAGTGAGTATTTATTGATATTCTTGATCTTCATTAGGTCAATATGATTGTTTTGTGAAACCCATTAGTTGATTAGTAGCATGTCCATGCCTTGGATTCTATAAGACTATTATGTTGACTCATTTATAAAAACAAATTGGTCTTGCATATGGATAAATTCAGTCGAGTTGGAGAGGTGTCACCACTAATTGATTTCATTTGTTCTTATGTCATTAATTTTAACTCAAGTCATGGTAATCTCTTTTTTTTTTTCCAAGAAAAATCTCACAAAAAAACCCTAGGCACTTCCTCGCATTTTGTTGGTGGTACCAATGTAAATCCATTGATGTTCATTACAACACGTGATCCAATAGGGGTATCAAGTGAGGCATGCAACAAAGAAAACTAGCCTAGGGGATTAGCTACGATACCTCCTGCATCGAGTTCAAAGCACTCAACCACTCGAGCTAGCCCAATTGACAAGTAAACTCTTATCTTACTCCTAAAAGAATGAAATAAATTTGTAGTCTTCTCTTGAATTTGAAAGGACTAATTCTATTTGGAATGAGCAATTTATATCTCAAAGCTTGGCTTTCCTTGTTTTATTCTTGGAAATGGTTAAGACTTACTTTAATTAGTGGATCCATCCACTAATTGATTCATAATGGATTTCAAGTCTAGCTTTTCTTCCAATGGCAATTTACTTCCTACATTTGACCAAGACTCATTTAGTTTGTTTTTCCATTACATCTTAGGGTGACTCATGGAGGCTTTGGCTTTAAATAGTTCATAGATCACTTGAGTTAGATCTTATCTTGCGATATGGTTTGTGTTAGACACACTAATTGAGATAAGCATGTGGTGTGATTATTCATTGATATGATACATGTATAAATACATTGATGTGACCTTTGGATTTAGATTCCAAGAGGTCTCTTAGATTCTCGACGATCGTTACACGCGCTTGAATTTTCACATTCCTTTAAGTGTGTAACCCTAATGGATTATGTTTCCAACATCCCCCCCTTAATCCGAAGGGTTATATGTGAGTCCAAGATGAGAGATGAAATCTGGAAGTGGAAAAATTTTGATAGCTGAATGTGCTCTCTGAATCTAGTGAAAACCAATATGTTGGTTCACAAGTGACCACAAACTTTGGAACTTGGCTCTAGGGCTCAATGGTTCCCAAAACAATTCCTAAGTTAGCTAGAAGATGGAAGTTGATGTCTTATGTTAATTTGAAGTGCTCTCAAATGTTGGTTTCAATATGACCATAAATTGTTCTCTAGAAAAATATGATGTCTTCTACCAAATGAAGGTTTAAGGAAAACCACAAAGCATTTTCTAGTAAAAGTTGTAAGTCTTTTACTAACTATTTTTTTAAGAAAAAACACAAACCAATTTGGTGGTTTTGGGATGACCACAAACCAAGTCATTCTCTCTTATTACTGCTCACACCCACTTATTACTACTCGATTGATAGAACTTCGAAACTTGAAGCATGAATGCAAATCACTGATATTGTTCTCGCCTTTTAGGTACAAGGTGACAAGATGTAAATCTCTCCACTACAAGATGTTTCATTATTTAAGAATGAATTCTTCAGTATGACTGATATATCTTCTTGACTATTGATGACCACCGCCAATAAGTGATCCACCCATAGTAGTTCTTTACTCTTGATGGGTTCTTACATTTATAACATATGTTTGAATGATGATTGTGCTTTCCACAATGCTCGCAAGGATGAATATCAAAACATTGATCTTCCATGTGGCCAAATCACTGACAATGTTGGCATTTTCGAATTTGATCTTGAATTGGAGCAGGGGAAGATGAATTTTCTTGAAGGAATCCAATACTCTAGAACTGGATTGGTTTCAAATAATCTAGAATGTAATAGGTCACTTATATTTTGTGTCCAAGACCTGTTCTTCTCTTGTTATTGATGATTTCTTCCCAAGGTCTAATTATGGGCTTGGAAAGTGCAAGAAAAACGTGTTTATGAAAAAAATCGTCTTCATTTGAATCTACTTTTGAAGTTTGATCATGTGTTGGTTGTTGATAGGAATCATTCTCAAATTTAGAAAGATAATTGTTTTGATCAAGGACTAGTTCATAATGATTATTCTTTTGTTGTATTTCTTCTTGTTGGAGTTGTGATTCAAGATGGAGAAATTCGATTTTGTCTTGAAAATATTGTAAACATGATAGAACATTAGTGGGAGTTGTTATGTCAGTTGTGACAATATTGTCCATAGAAGAGAGTATTAGAGTTTTCAATAACTTTAACAGTTCACCAATTCGAGCCATTTAAAGATAGAATTAGACTACAAAGTGTTTCTTGCAACTCCACCTAGACTCTACAATGCAAACTTAGCTAATTAGGGGTGTCGATGTTTACCGAAAATGAACCCATTTACAATGTAATTCAACTTAATTTCAAAAAGAGAAAGTAAACTTACAAAAGTACTATTTGTTGTCGATGAAAGTCTTGTGATGCAGGAACATTTTAGCTTCCAAGCCATCGAGCCTTTGGAGGAAAAAGATCCAAAGAGGGGTCTTGAATTTTGGAGAAGAAATCATATATTTTTGTGTAAATAAATTGTATTTTCGAAGTTGAAATATTTTATGAGTTTATGAGTCATAGTCTAGAATGGTTTATTAGGATGTGAATTAGTTGTTTGGATGTAATCGAATCTGCATTATGAGGCAGAATTCAAATAGGAGTCTCTTGAGTGATTGTAGGATCTAAGAGTGATGATAGGAGATATAATAGGATCTGAAACCAATTCAGATCTATCCATATGTGTTTATATATTCAATGTAAGCCTAAGGAAAAAAAAAGGTGGCCAACTGAATGTAAATTTGGCCAAATAGAGGAACAAGAGAGTTTCTGAGTAGAATGTATATGCATAGAAGTGAATTAATGAAATAATGTTACATTATGCTATTGATTGTCTATGTGGGAGAAATTCCATCTTGTATGTGTGAATTTGGGATTAATGATAGATTAAATAGAAATAGAAATATGACATGCGAGAGAGGATTCAAGAAAATTCATTGAAATAACCAACACTATGTGCATAGAAGGTTTGTGTGTGGAGAAGATAATGATAAGTCTCTGTTATAAACAAAGTAGAAGTGGAATTCAATTGAGAATCCGAGGTTGGGTTTTATGATTCTAATCACATGTGAAACAAGAAGGAGAACTTGTTATCAAATAGATGCATGTGTGTTTTAGATACGTCTACGAGGTTTTTTTGAAGACTTGATAGAGACGATATCATTTGGTAATGTGAGAGTAGAAAAAATTATCGAGGACAAAAGAGGGGTTTTTGTACAATAGGAAGCCTTAAAAATGGTGAGCAAGGATTTGGATAAACCCTGTAATGAGACTTAAGAAATTATGGTCATTGAAACCCAATCGAAGGCAAGAAGGATATGAATGAGAGGAAACAAGGATATGAATGAGGTAAAGAGGCAATGGAGAAATCAAGCCAACTGAATGAGTGAATGGGTGGAAGTTGAATTTATGAATTCAATTATTGGGTAAGTGCCATGTCAATTCGTGGTTCATGTTTTGTTGCAGTCCAACCACCATTTGGAAACCTAGTCATTGTAAGATTGAAAGCAAGTTATTGTAATTCAAATGTTTATCGTTGGATATTTTTTATGGACAACCCAAGGTTTGTTGAGGGTGTTTAAAACCCTTAGAAAAACAATCACCCAGATCAAGAAATCGCCATTAGATATTTCTTATGGTGGGCATAATTAATTAGAAGTCAAACCAAAAGAAAATATGTGCCATTTTTGCTTGGGAAAGGTGCTTGGAAGAGGATTCAATTGATAGGTTGAAGCAACATAAAAACATAATTTTAATGCTTAGTCATAGTGGAAGGGTAATGATATAATACATTCACCTTATGAAATTCATGAAGGCAACATATGAGTGAGTTCATGTCAGATGATTAATCGAAAGTGAGAGAATGAGTGCTCTTGCATACTCATTATATTTTATTAGTCCTTGCCGAAGAAGGACTATAGCAATGAGTTTTCTATTGATTTGACATTAATTTCCATGGGAAACCTAATGTTCTACATAAGAAATACAATTTTTTATTTTTTAATCTATAAAATAACTTATTTTTTAAAACTGTCATTGGTTGAAAAGTTTGAGGCGTTATTGTGGCCTTCACATCATTCAAGAATTTAAATTAATTACACAATCAATATTTCATACTTCGTCGTCTATCCTCCCTCCATGTGTTTTCTTCTTCGCTGACTCTAAAGGATACTTCACCCACTCCAAGGCCAACTGCGTATTTGATAAAGAAGAATGTGGTTTGGATAGGGTCGGAGGCGACACTTCCATCCAAGTGGATAAATCACATTTTTTTGTAGGAAAATTAATGATTTACAGCTACTTCATTCCTGAAGCACAATATCAAAGCCATGGCCATGCCCTAGAGTTGGTCCGGTCCATTCCAAAAAGCTTCTAAAATGCGGTTTTGTATAAATCAAACCCTGGTTTATCTGTTTTCCGAGGCATTAATCCACCGCACCGGGGTCTTCCGCCCAAGATAAATATCACTCCTATTATCATTTTCCTAAGGCTTTAGATGCCTATAAATTGTGCGATCCAACATGAGTCTCTCAACCTTATGCAATTCAATCATTTAGAAATAAAAGTGTGGGTCATTGCAACTCTGCCATGTTCGATTTTCAATGCAATTTTGAGAATCCTGGAAAGAACGCTTTCCAATCTAGCCTAAAGAAATTGGGTTTCTGGTGGTTTCTGCTTATAGATTTTGGGGAACTATTTTCATAGGCTGCGGATGCCATGCAAGGTCACCATGCAACGACTGTGATGTGTATAGCGGCGTTCCTCTCAATATGGATTACAAATGGGTACATAAATTCAGATTGTAATCAATTGAGAATTAAATCACTAACGTCCTCTTCAATGATCATTTTCAGGACACATTACATCCATACAATCAACGAAGATGTTACAGATAGTTGCGATATATCAATTACTGAAGAAGAATTCTTGGATTTTTGAACTTCTGAGAGCCTTGACTGTCATACACTCCTTATAACCGGCCACATTTGCAGTGTGAAGTATGATGGGTATTGTATCTTAGCTTACAGGTTGAATAATTGCCTCATGCGGTTGCTACAGTTTAATCAAACCAAAATATGCACTGCCTTTGCCTTTTCTTATCAGAGAAGTGTGGTTTCCTTGTTCAACAACCTTTCCATTCTCAATCACTGCTATACATTCAGTATTCTGAATTGTGCTCAAATGGTGAGCTACAACGACGCTCGTTCTTCCCACCATCATTCTATCTAGTGCTTCTTGAACTACTTTCTCCAAATTACTATCCAATGAACTCGTTGCCTCATCTAGCAACAAGATGCTTGGATTCGTTATAATTTCCCTTGCTATCTCTATTCTTTGCTTCTACCCTCCAGACAATTGCGTTCCCTTCCTCGTGTAGGTCTCATATCCATCCTTCATGCCACTGAAATATTAACAATGCATGGAATTTAATAGTGAGTATGCTAGGGGTTTTATTTTGCAATGGTTGGAAATTTGTTTTTATAGTTGTTAGGGGATTTTATTAAGTCTACTTACGAAATGAATGCATAGGCATTGGGAGCCTTTACAGCCTCTACTATCTTAGTTTATATTGCGTTCTCTTTACCATACACAATTTTGTCTTTGATACTTCCTGCAAATAGAGTTGGCTCCTGCCCTATAAGGGCTATGTGTTGTCTCAGAGACCTCAAATTAAAGCTCCTGATGTCTTGCTCATCAATGAGTAGAACCCCTTTCATCATATCATAAAATATTTCTATCATTCCAATGATGGTGGACTTACCGCACTGATCTAGGTGGATATCAGTGGCCACCCACCTTTTCCAGCTGGCTCAAAACAGTTTTCTGACAATTTTGGCAATTTACTATTTTTAGCAGTTTTTAACTTTTGGGGCCATTTTGAGGGCTCAAATGAAGGTTTTTCGAGATTGAGGTTCTCAATGATATCCAAAGGAATAATTGATCCCCCAAAATGAATCTCCTCGACAATACCTTTCCAACGAGCTATCACATGCCTAAAACAAATATCGTATGCAAAAGTTACGACCCCGGGAAGTTGATGTACTCACTTACCCAAACGGGGCCCACATGACTTTTGGCACTTCATCTCCTAGGGTTAGGTTTTCGAATGTCTAGGGTTTTTGGCATTCCTGTTTATTGTAAAAAGGCCTTCAGATCCTCATTGTAACCATCTTCTTGCGAATGCGAGTAGCCGTCACATCTCTTCTCAGAGATAAGCTGCCACCATTCTAGCGAGTCTTTCACTCTGTATTTCTACAGTCTCTGTACATTTTTTTCATGAATAGAAATCATGTATTATTGTATATCTGTGTTTATGGTTTCATCTCTAATACATTTATGTTATATTATTGAATATCTACGATATCTCTGTGCATTTTGTTATTATATCTTCAATCTCATTTCGTGCCGAAAAAAATTCCGGATCAGTGGTATCAGAGCAGGCTGCTCTTGATCGTTTTTTCAGTGCATGTCCTCGACAAGGTCCGAGTATAGAAAGTTGGGTATTGAGATTTTCTCTCTTGAATACAATCTCTCTCGCACACCCAAGAAACCCTCAATGGCAGAAGAAAAGAGAAACTACAGAGCAGACGATCCTATCAATCTGTTTCTTGAGAAAGCTCTCACGCGACAGAGGGACGAAAGGATGGAGAATTTTTCCCACATCCTTCAACACCTGTTGATAATAGTAGGTGCATCTTCATCAAGTGGCCACTTTGGAGGCACCTCACCTTTTAAGGTACAAGTTAATTTTGATATTCCTGTATTTGAAGGACATATAGATGCAAAAGCCCTAGAAAAATGGTTAACTCTGCTAGAAGGTTACTTCTCTGTTCACAATTTTCCGACAAAGAAAAGATCACCTTTGCACTCCTTAAAGCCCTCCCTCATGTCAAACATTGGTGGGAAACTTACTAGGAGAAAATTTCCATAGAGGAGTCTAGAATATACGGGGTCGATCCCACTTGGGATTTTTTTGTGGATGTGGTAAAAGAACAGTATTACCCTATTGGCAATTATGAGGACCAGTACATGAGATGGACCACACTGCGGCAAGAGAGGGGCCAAGCAATTCTATATTTCACCAATACCTTCCATACCTTGTGCACCAAGCTGGGTATCAAAGACTTCGAGTGACATTTGGTTCTGAAATACCGTGGGGCTCTACACAGATACATCCAGACTGAAATGGATTTTATGAACATCTCGTCACTAGATGCTGCTTATCAATATGTTGTTAAAATCGAGCAGAAATTTAAGCACCAGAACAAACGGGAGTTCGGGCCTGCAAATCTGCAACAACCGAAGTATGACACAGATGGCCCTAACAAACAGTCTCCCGAAAACCAGTCCAAGACACAGGAAAAGAAGGGTCATGGGAAGACAAAGAAGGACACTAAAAAATGGTGCGAGTTCCACAAAAGCCCCTGGCACAACACCGATAATGTCGCTCAAAAAAATCATTGGTGGCCGAGATCAAAGACAAAGAGACAAACCCTAATTCAGAATCTGATTCTAAAAATAATGGTAAAGGACAGATAATTGACACGGACCCCATTGCTATTGTCGCAACCACAACAATTCAACCAGAAGAACCAATAGATCCTGAAGAGGTGGAGCACCTTTTTCATTCATATATGTGGGTGAAGGGGACCCCGCTTCATTTTATTGTTGATAGCGGAAGCCAGAAGAACCTCATCTTAGCAGAGGTCATCAAACAGTTGGGATTGTTGAAAACACCACACCCGCAACCATACAACATTGGGTGGCTTCGCCAAGGACGAGATCTCTGTGTCAGCCAACAATGTCGATTGTCATACGGCATCCAACCCTTCAAGGATGAGGTATTATGTGATGTTTCCCCACTGGATGTCTGTGATGTTCTCTTGGGCCAACCATATATGTGGAAGCGCCATGCTGTTTATGAGTCTTGACCTTGCAGTGTCATTTTTTCTCTAGGGGATTATCTCTACAGAATACCAAAGGTAGTTCCAACTATTGTTCCACCTAAAAAGTGCCGCAAGGTAGTATCTCATACTGCAAAATTTAGCTTCTTCACAATCTATTCAAAAGGAGAACAGAAGGACACTGCAACCACTACAACCTTGCCCCAAGCACCTTCTATCAAACAAAAGAAAATTGACAAGGTTGCAGCAAAGTGAAAAGTTTCCTTCTGCACATCGTCCTCTCATGTAGCCTGACTTGTTGAACGACCTCAACCTCAATAGGTTTGTGACAAACTTCCACAAACTGAGCAGCGCGGTGTCTCCAGCAAGGAAAGCAACTCACCAAGATGTAGATTCAGCAAACGCTTTTCCCTCTCCCCCGGGAACTCAACGCAATGGAGACCATTGCTTCCTAAGGAGGGAGGATTGATCTAGGTGGATATTGGTGGCCACCCACCTTTTCTGACTAGCTCAAAACAATTTTTTGGCAATTTTGGCAATTTACTATTTTTAGCAGTTTTTAACTTCTGGGGCCATTTTGAGGGCTCAAATGAAGGTTTTTCGATATAGAGGTTATTAATGAATTAAAAAGGCATGATTGAACCCCAAAAATGAATCTCCTCGAAAATACCTTTCCAACGAGCTATCACACGCCTAAA
Organism: Picea engelmannii; assembly: GCA_009831015.1. NCBI lineage: Eukaryota > Viridiplantae > Streptophyta > Pinopsida > Pinales > Pinaceae > Picea > Picea engelmannii. The sequence goes on from ML782279.1 coordinate 245,951, forward strand.
ACAAAGATTGTATGGAAAAGTTACGACCCCGGGAAGTTGATGTACTCACTTACCCAAACGGGGCCCACATGAATTTTGGCGCTTCATCTCCTAGGGTTAGGTTTTCGTATGTCTAGGGTTTTTGGCATTCCTGTTTATTGTAAAAATGCCTTCAGAGCCTCATTGTAACTATCTTCTTGAGAATGCGAGTAGCCATCACATCTCTTCTCAGAGATAAGATGCCACCATTCTAGCGAGTCTTTCACTCTGTATTTCTACAGTCTCTGTAGATTTCTTTCATTAATAGAAATCATGTATTACTGTATATCTGTGTTTATGGTTGCATCTCTGATACATTTTTGTTATATTATTGAATATCTGCGATATCTCTGTGCATTTATTTATTATATCTCCGATCTCATTTCGTGTTGAAAATAATTCCGGATCACGCACCTGCTCCTTCCAACTAGTGCTACGCAATTTGGTAATATCTAGTATTACCAACTAGTTCCATTGTTAATACCTGCCAAAGCTTTGGCCGATATGTATATTTTTATCTGCAACTGTGAATTATGTTATAAAACCATGATTGTGAATAACTTCTCTCTCTCTCTCTCTCTCTCTCTTTATATATATATATATATATATCGGATCCATTCTCTATGATAAGACAAAAATGAATGAAATCAAATTTGAATTTTTTTTATAAAAAATTAAAAATAGCGTCAAGTTTACAGAAGGCAATTTGAATTTCAGTCCCTTTTAAAAGGGTAACAATGCAAGATCCTTATCTCCAAATTGCACCTTGTTTAGTTGGACTCAATGCAGCTTTCATGCAAACACATATTGGAGGCATCTCATGTCCTCTAATTTGTAGCAAGAGATTTATAAACCATGGAGTGTTGCTAGTGGGGTATGTTTAGAAAGGATTCACACTATTGAGATTGGGGTTCATCATTTCAGCATTGGCACCATTTGCCAATTCTTTCCCATTTGAATGCTAACTTCCTCGTCAATCCTCATTTCATTTCCAAGATTCTTCCATAGCTAAGCCTTCATTTCTAGCACATTGCCATCGACCTACGATTTCCAGGAGTAAGTTAAATTCATGTATTCACCTTATGTATGTGAAAATTTGATGATTGCAGTTAATAATTACAACTCATATTTTCCAAAACAATCATAATGATCTTTGTATAAACTCCCATTGAGATTTTACAATGGCAATTGTCTTTAAGAGTGTTGAGAATGCCATTGTCTTTAAGAGATTTTAAAATGGAAATTGTCTTTAAGAGTGTTGATAATGTCATTGTCTTTAAGAGTGTTGAGAATGAACCATTGTTATAGTTTGACGCAGCTTCCAAAATATTGTTAATCGTTGAAATCTCTGCAAGAAATCCATTTTTGTGGGTGTTCAAGTCTAGAAGCGTTTCGTAGTAGTCTTGGAAATCTTACATCATTCCAAGAACTTGAGTTGGGCAAATGTGAAAGTCTAAAAGTTGTTCCTCACAGTCTTAAGGAACCTTCTATGAAACGATACAAGATGTCCATTTTGGCTTAGGAAAGTTAACATCCCTTGTTGACCTTTCTCTACATGGTTGTTGGATAAGTAGTATTCCTAAAAGCATTGTTGGACTCAATCCACTTATCTCAAAACTATTTAGAAGAAATACCATGCAAATCGAGATTATACAAATCTCAATTCTCGAGTCTAAGTAGTTAATTTCCTTTGAAAAACCATTAATATTCTCATTTTCAAATTTCGATCTTACCTGGCAGGGACTACGCTGCCATGAAGCTCTTGTTATATTTGGTGGTGAGTATGATAACCATGTTTTGCATATGGTGAATGGTGCACACTTTACTTAGATATATCTTGAGTAAATTAGGATTGCAGGCCCAAGAAGGTGAATTGCCTGCATTATCTTGTATGCACACACTTATGACCACTAGAAATATCAGATCTACCTTTTTGTGTCAAGCACCCTTATACAACGTATTCTGGAGTTGTATACCCTATTGTTCCTCCAACCCTGGTTGTAAGATGGGTTTTGTCTTCTGGAAAAAGTTTCTCTTGTCTGAAATATGCTATTTCAGATTGGGTATTTTCATCTATTTGTTACCAGGTTTGATATATCCGTGTATAATGCGGACACAAGAATGTTCAAATCCATGGATGTCATGCTGGCTGAGGTTGAGAATGAAAGACCTGCAAACTCGACAAAGAGAATCGACCAGAGGGGCAGACTGGAAGGTTTTGAGCATCCTTGTTTTGGCATTGATTTGAAAATCATTTTGATGGCCCCTTATGAGTTCCTTTCAAATATTTGAAATCTTATTGAAATCCCCCTCTCATTTTAGCGCGATGTCGTGATAGTACAGTAGTGGTTTAAAGATTCAATGAAAGAAAAGGAGTTTGTAGATTTTTCCCAAGCTCAAATTATATGTATCTTTTCCCTGATGTGATTTTGTATGTGCTATATAATGGCATAATTACATGTATGTTCAAGTAAATTTTGTGCCTTCATTTCAAATTTTGTGGGGACCAAGTGAAAGGCATAGTTTGCTCTGCGCTCATGAGTCCGAAGTTCTGCTATTGGGTTGGGTTTTAAGTTCTGAATTCTTCCACAAATTCTTTGGATTTCTCATAACTTGCATGGATTTTTCTCATAGCTTGGATTGGATGAATTTGGTTTTGCACTCATAGATGAAACCTATTTTTGGTTGCCATGGTTGCCATATTTATAATCCTTGGATTGGATTTGTGCATGAGTTTATTGCTCATGCTTATGTTTGATGCTATATGTATCGGTTCAGTTAACTATGCATACAAGCAAGGAGAACCAACCAATGGAAAAGGTTGTACGAGTGCACCTCTCATATTTTGGATTCATTTTTCTCATAGCTTGCATATGGAAAATTTTGTTTTACACTTATAGACTAGACCTAGTTTTGGCTGTCAACTTTCCAACCCTTCAAGTTATGCATGGTAATGGAGAACGTTGGCTCTAGTTAAAGGTTTGTGCATGGTTCCATAGCATAAGACATGGGATGGGATGAGATGAGTTTGTCATTTTTATCTAATTTTTGTGAAGATCAATAAAAAAATATTTAGATGGTGTCTTTGAGCATGCGTTTATTGCTTCTAACTTTGTTTAATGTTCTTTGTTGCAACAAAGGACAAGTGATGGATTTTGTCCTCTATGCCTCAAATTTCTCATAGGTTGCATTAATTTTTCCAATAACTTTCATTGGGATAAAATTTTAGTTTTGTGTTCATAGTGGTTATTGCTTTCTTCATAGTTAATTTGCATTGGGAAAATTCTCCACGGAGATTATAGTGACTTTTGGCTTATGTTTCCTAGTTTATTGTTCCTTGATTTCCATTGGTTGATTGGTGGCTACCTTTATTTAATGGTATGCACATGATTTATTATTTTCAAGCAAGGAAAAGAGATGATCCAAGTGGATATCGGTGGTCACCCACCTTTTCCAACTAGCTCAAAACAATTTTCTGGTAATTTTGGTAATTTACTATTTTTAGCAGTTTTTAACTTTCGGGGCCATTTTGAGTGCCTAAATGAAGGTTTTTTGGGATCGATCTTCTCAAGTATAGTTGAAGGCTCTGATTGAGCCCCCAAAATGAATATCCTTGATGATACCTTTCCAATGATCTATCGTGCACCCCAAACGAAGATCGTATGCAAAATTTACGACCCCAGGAAGTTGATGTACTAACTTACCCAAACGAGGCCCACATGAATTTTGATGCTTCATCTCCTAGGGTTAGGTTTTTGGATGTCTAGGGTGAGTGACATTCTAGTTTATTGTAAAAATTCCTTCAGATCCTCATTTTAATCATCTTCTTGCGAATGAGCGCAGTTGTCACATCTCTTCTCAGAGATAAGCCGCCACCATTCCAGCAAGCTTGTTTTCTGTTGCATTTTACAGTTTCAGCTTATTTCCTTATTGAATTGAAAACAGGTTGTATTGTATCTCTATTATTCTGTGTTAAGAATATTTTAATAATCTGTATTCATTTCGTTATTCTCATAAAATCTGGATCAGTGGTATCAGAGTGGTCTGCTCCCTGTCGTCTTAATGCATGTTCCCAATGAGGTCAGGGTACAAAGAATTAGGTCTCGAGATTGTTTCTCTTGAGGAAAAATATCTCGCATGCCCAAGTGACCTCTCATGGCAGGAGAAAAGAAAGATGATGGGATGAGAGATCCTTTCAAAATTTTGCTTGAGGAAGCCCTCATGCAACAAAGGAATGAGATGATGGATAGTTTCGCGCAAATCCTTCGGTGACTACCAATAGGCAACGCATCTTCCTTGAGCAGAGGCGCCACCCCCTTCAAAGAACAATCAAACTTCAATATTGTTATATTTGAAGGTCAGATAGACACAGATGTTGTAGAAAATTGGTTGAATCTACTAGAAGGGTATTTTTCTGTCCATAACTTTTCGAATAGAGAAAAGATTACTTTTGCACTCCTTAAAGCCATTCCCCATGTCAAAGATTGGTGGGAAACTTTCTCTGAACAAAAGGAAACAAGGGAACCCTCATTATTTACATTCACGACCACCTGGGAATCCTTCAGGGATGCTATTAAGAAACAATACTACCTTGTCGGAAGTTATGATGACTTGTATACCAAATGGACCACACGGTGGCAAGAAAGAGACCAAGCAGTGCTAGAGTTCGAAAATATATTCCATACCTTGCGCACCAAGCTGGGTATCAAAGATTCAGAGCGACATCTGGTGCTCAAGTATCGTAGTTCTCTGCATAGATACATATAGACCGAAATGGAATTTTTGGACATCTCATCCTTGGGCGCGACCTACCGATATGCCATCAAAATCAAGCAGAAGCTCAAACAAAAGACGATGCAATTTGGGCCTGGGAGCCCGTCACAGCAAAAGCCAAGAAAGGGCGGTCCCAACCCACATAAAAAAGGACAAAGAAAAGATGGAAAGTATCAAGACAACCAGTCCAAGCCGCAAACAAAGAAGGACATCGAAAAGACAAAGAAAGATATCAGGAAGTGGTGCGACTTCTAGAAGATCCCTTGACATAACACTGTTGATTGTCGCTCAAAGAAGTCATTGGTGGCCGAAGTGAAAGCCTCTGAATCAGATGCAGGTTATGACTCTGAGTCAAAACCAAAAAGGGGAAGACAGATCATTGACGCGGAACCCAGTGCCATCGTTGCTACCACCAAGCTCTAGCCTAGTGAACCAGACGAGCCAGAAGAAGGTGAGTGCCTCTTCCATTAACAGATGTGGGTGAAAGGCACCCTGTTTCACTTCATATTTGATAATGGTATCCAGAAGAACCTCATCTCAGCAAAGGTCGTCAAACGGCTGGCCCTGCCGACAACGCCACACCCACAACCCTACACCATTGGATGGCTCCACCAAGGAAGCAATCTTCACATCAACCAACAGTGTCGACTATCGTATGACATCAATCCCTTCAAAGATGAGGTATTGTGTGATGTTGCTCCTCTCAAAGTTTGTAATGTTCTTTTGGGCCAACCTTATTTATGGAAACATCATGTTGTATATGAGTCTAGGCCTCATAGTGTTATTATTACTTTGAACAAGAAATTGTACACGATACCCGAGACAGTCCCTCCTAGTGTTATTTCCTTGATCTCTGCCAAGCAATGCAGGAAGGTCATCTCTTAGACTGGGAAATTTGTCTTCTTCATGATTCTCTCTCAGAGTGAGCGAAATATCGTAGCCACATACAGGGCCTCCAGGACCAATCTCTCCACACAACAGAAGAAAGTGGATAAGGTCATGGAAGAATACTCAGATATCTTCTCTTCTCCTACCGAGGTACGTCCGCACTGCTAGGTCAAGCATCCCATCGAACTGACCTCAGGCGCACCGCTACCCAATGGGCCAGTCTATCGCTGCTCTCTATTAGAAGATGAGGAGATCAAGAGGCAAATCCAAGAATTTCTCCACAAGGGGCACATCTGTCCCATCTCATCGCCTTGTGGGAGCCCAATCGTGTTGGTGCAGAAGAAAGATGAGACCTGATGACTCTACATTGATTACTGGGCCCTGAATAAAATCACAGTCCAAAACCAGTACCTGATTCCCTGAATCAACGACCTCCTTGATCAGCTCACGAGGGCCAAATACTTCAATAAGATTGATCTGAAGTCTGGCTACCACCAGGTCCCAATAGAACAAAGACATGTATGGAAGAATGCCTTCAAGTCAAAAGAAGGTCTTTTTGAAAGGTTAGTCATGCCCTTTGGTTTGACAAATGCTCCAACAAATTTTATGAGGATGATGGACGATATCCTATGACCTTTCACCAATACTTTTGTAGTGGTGTATCTGGAAGACATCCTCATTTACAACAAGTCTTGGGTGGAACACTTGCAACATATTCAACAGTTTATGCACACCCTGCAGCAACACAAACTATATGCAAACTTGGAAAAATGATCCTTCAGCATGGACAAGGTCCATTACTTAGGCTACATCGCTGATCAACATGGTGTGCATGTGGATCTAGCCAAGATCTAGGTCATCCGTGATTGGCCAGCCCCAACCATTCTCACTGAACTTCAGAGCTTCTTGGGCCTCACCAATTTCTATCGCAGGTTCATGTTTTTATTCTCTCATATCACATGGGGTCTCATCCAAGTAACCAGGGGTGGTGGTTAGGAAAATTTGTGTGGGGCCTGTCCCAACAACAAGCCTTTGAGGACTTGAAGAATCACTTGTGGTCATCCCCATTAATTTAAGTACTAGACTTGCAACATCCCTTTGAGACCGAGACAGATGATTTAGACTATGTTGTGGGCGTCGTTCTCACTCAACACGACCACCCCCTGGCATATCATAGTGAGAAACTATTAGATGTTATCCGTAAGTACCCTACTTATGAAAAAGAAATGTTGTAACATACCCACTACCTAGATCAAACTTATTCGTTTAGTTCTCAACAATGAGAATCCCTGAAGCTTGCATTAGGGACATGCCAACCCTGGGCAACGGGTCTTTCATTCGCCTATACGGCTTTCTACACCTAACCATGGTCTTTTCCTGATGATAACTTCAGGTTTTCGGGGTTTTGTCCTTTCTAATGTCGAGGGTCCCTATGCCCTCGATTCTTCGATCTTTAATGAGCTCTCTTTTGGCCTTAGCCCCTCCTGGTTATGCCCTGGTCCACACGACCGTGCTCACGAGACCGCAACCTTATATTGTTTCTTTTCGTCGGGGTTTCGGGATTTCTAATGCCAAAATGTATATGTCCTTTGGATCCACGATCCTCCGATTCCCAATGCACTCCAACTTCCACTAGTCCCCTTGGGCTAGTCCTTTGAGTCCATACGACCTCCCTCTATATGACCACAATCATACCTCCTCATCGGGGTTTTAACACTCGTGATGTCCCAACAATTTGGGTTCATCGATTTCCGATTCCCGATGCGCTCCTCTGCTGCCTTGGCCTCCCGGGATAAGTCTTTAGTCCATGTGACCTCTATCTCACAAGACCGCAGCCTTGTCCCCCATTGGGGTTTCGGACTTTCCAATGTTGAAATGAAAATGTCCCCAGGACTCGTGATTCCTCAAATCCTGATGCGTCCTTTACGTGCTAGCTCTCCTAGATAAGCTCCTAGCTCACATGACCACGATCCCCGTGACCGCAGTATTAACCCTCGTCGGGGCTATGGGGCTTTCAATGCCAAAATGCATGGGTTCATGGGATTCCTGATCCTTCGAATCTCGTCTTCCCACTATGCTAACAGCTGGCCCCCACAATGGCGCTTCCTACTTCTCTAATATACTGACGGCTGGCTCCCACTCATCGGGGTTTTGAGCGTCGCAATTCCAAAATGCATAAATAAATTGTCATCAGGATTTCCGATATCCCGATGACACAAACATCGATCAACATCTTCCTGTCATGGCCTTCCTCGTCGGCGCTGATTGCTGCCACGCGTCCTCTTCTGACGGACGGTCTCGATTCCTCCAGGATTTCGGGACTGGTGATGTTCCCATTCTCACTGCCTCAGGAACTCCGATTTCCCGATGCCGAGTATCCCGACTCTCTACGGATTTTGGACACCTGTCTCCCTAAACGGACGACTCAGATTTTTCCGGAGTTGTTACTTCGGACTTCCCCGATCTCCTGTCCCCGAGACTGTCAATATTCCGACTCCCGATAGAAAACCTCAATCTCTGCCACGTGTATCCTCAACGGGCAGTTCATATCTTCCCGGCGTTTCGAGACTTGAAGTGTCTCGATTTTCTTGTCCTTGAGAATCTCGATATGCCGATGGATGGACTCCCAATGGTAACCCCCGAACAACTCCGGTCTGATCCGATGGCTGACGGGTAATTGGACCAAGATCTAACGGTCTAGATCCGTCCTTCCTGCGCATACTACAGAGACTAAACTCCAAGCATCTTAACCCGATCCAACGGCCGACGGGATTCCTGAAGGAGATCCAATGGCTCAGATTGTCCCACCTTGTGCATTCTTCCACTACTCCGTAGATGTGGAAGGATCAATGGTCCAAATGTTCTCATGGACCTTGGGGGACCTACGATCCCGATTTCCCTGCTATTCACGAAGATAGAGGAAAAGGGCAAGAGGTGTAACGCTCTTACTACTTCCGTCAATCTGATGGTCGTGAATGACCATGGGTCTTCTGACAAGATCTCATCCGTCGATTCATTACTTATCCCTACGCTGCTACTTCGAAATCTTAAGAGGGTCGTCCCTCCTCGTAGAGGATTATTAAGACTTGCGCGTTCAAGTCCTTTTTTTCTGGGTTCTTGGTGAACTTTTCTAAGAAGGGAAAGTCTCGGCGACGAGATCTATTCCGGGGCATCCCTAGAGATGGGTAAGGGAAAACAGCTTCCCGAGAACGGGCTGGAAGTCTAACTTAGTTCAACCAAGGCATAATTAGATTCGTTTATCAACGTACGTCATGCATGGTTTCCTCTGTTATGAGTATATATCTATTCATTCTTATCAAACACTGCACGAACATTCTTACACAGAAATCATTCACAATTTCACAGTTCTATGATCATATACATATATATATCATTCTATGAATTTCAAGATGCAATATGTAAAACACTTATCAAAAATAACACCAGAAATGGGTGCGACTACTAAGAGGGGTGCTCGTTTCCACCCAACCGTAGGAGTAGCGACTCCCAGCGGATTTACCACTAGCCACCCCCGAGCCGAGACCGCGACGCCGTGAGTCTGCGTCTCTCTGTCTACCAGTGACCAAGAGTGAAGGTTGCAATCCTTCCTCTTTGCTATCACTCACTCTGCGTAATGCCAGAGTTCCCCTCACGTCTGCCCCCCTTCAATCGCTTCCGCCATACGCCTTATCCTCTCGCGAGGTTGCATGTGGCACGATTACCCTCGCGCCGATCAGGCCTGACGGCTCTATGGATGGGCGGTTCACCATCCCATCCCTCATCAAGCCACCCACCTACCAGCCTGCGAGACATTAAATTTTGGGGGCCAGCGAGCCACTTTTGGTTCTCCGGGACAGTGGAGTCCAAATACGGTATTAATTCTTGGTGGAAGTTAATGCCACCTTTTCAGGTGCCTTCCACTGCCATCGTGGTCTCTTTTCTGCACCCCTTCTCAGCAGTCCTACAATAAATTCAAAATGTCATTCACATTCATTGACCTTTTCCTCAAGGTCCCTTTACATCACCTATTCATATTTATGAGTTTGCCATAGTTCTTGGCCAATCGAGTTATATTTACAAGCTGGGGGAATCAGGGTGTTACAAATGTACTCCATTGTGTAAGCCTTACGCCAGTGGAGACATTACATTCTTGGGAACGAGACAATCATCCAAACTGATCACAAGCCACTATAGTTCATGTAGACCCAAGGAAAATTGCAGAATGACTGCCATCAGAAGTGGTCCACATAATTACAACAATTCCGCCTCAACATCAAGTATAAAACAAGAAGTACCAACCAAGTTGTTGATTTCCTTAGCCGACCTCCAGTCACAACACTCACCATGGTGCTATACTCTTGTGGCCATGAAACCTCTAGATGGCCCCACCTCTACGAGACAGACCTTGACTTCTCCACCACTTACCAAATCTTGGGCCCCAACTCAGTGGTCGCTAATTTCCTTCTTCAGAATGAGCTTTTGTGTTGTTTGGGCCATCTCTGCGTTCCATCAAGTGAGCACGTGAATTTGATTTGGGAATCTCACTACAGTCGGGTGACATGACACTTTGGCATCGAAAAGACAGTGGCCGTGCTGTAGAAATATTTCTACTGGCCGAAAATTCGACACGATGTCGACAAGTATCAGGTCCTGCACCGCCTGTGTTATTGCCAAACCAAACACAAAGAAACAAGGCATGTACACCAATATTCCTACTTCTGACAGGTGATGGGAATCCATCTCAATGGACTACATGTAGGGCCTTTCGTCCACCAAGAGGGGAAATGACTGTGTTTTTGCAGTTGTTGGTCGCTTTTCCAAGATGGCAATTCTAGCCGCCTGCAAGAAGAACATCACAACAGAAGCCAATGCCAAGATCTGATTTGAAAGAGTATGGGTACATTTTGGGATCCCACAAACCATTATCTCATACCATGACAGTCGTTTCCTCAGCACATTCTGGTCGAGCCTCTGTTCACTACTGGATACCAAGCTCACCAAAGCCACTACCTTCCACCCCCAGACAGATGGCCAAACTTAGGTCATCAATCAGATGATTGTGCATATCCTGTGCATGTACAATTCAAAACACCCTCTCACATGGGATGAGAGCCTTCCCTATGTCCAACATATCTATAATTGAGCCCTACATAGCTCAATTGGCCACAACCCCTTTTAGGTGGGGTTGGGATTCCAACCATTGGGCCCCATGGATATTACACTATCCTTGGCGACCAACTCGACCAAATCGTCCCCTGCTCCACCAGAAGCTGAAAAAACCACCTGGTTCATTGAGTGGATCCAACACATCCTCCAATAGGTTTAGGATATTCTATATAAGTCTAATGCCAAGTACAAGCAACACCATGATCAACATCGGGTGCCACATAAGTTTCAGGTGGGTGACAAAGTTTGGTTGCACTTCCAGAAAGAACGCCTTACAGGGCCCCATATGAAGATTTTACCACTCCATTATGGGTCATACACCATCACCAATGTTATGGGTGACAATTCTTTTGAGCTAAACATTCCCCCTTTCCTTGGCCTGCACCCAGTCTTCAACGTGGCTCTCCTTCAGCCATATTTCCTACCATTATTGGACACCTCAGAGATAGCAGAGCAGTTGACACCAACATAGATCAAACCTGAATACATGCAACAAAAATCCAATTATCATATTGTGGACACACATATCAAGGGTACTCGACAACAAAGGATCCATCTTTATCGAGTCGTCAAAGCAGGGCAGCTCCTACACCAAGGTAAGTGGCTCACCCGGGGCCAAATTCAGCAGAAATTTCTTTATCTGATGGGGGAACTGAATGAAATAGATACCATTGCTTCCTAAGGAGAGAGGATTGATCCAGGTGGATATTGGTGGCCACCCACCTTTTCCAATAGCCTCAAAATAGTTTTCTGGCAATTTTGGTAATTTACTATTTTTAGCAGTTTTTAACTTCCGAGGCCATTGTGAGGGCCTAAATGAAGGTTTTTCAGGATCGAGATTCTCAATGATAACCATAGGCTTTTATTTATCCCCAAAAATGAATCCCCTCGACGATACCTTTCCAATGAACTATTGTTCGCCCCAAACGAAGATCGTATGCAAAAGTTATGACCCCGAGAAGTTGATGTACTAACTTACCCAAACGGGGCCCACATGACTTTTGGCGCTTCATATCCTAGGGTTAGGTTTTTGGATGTCTAGGGTTTGTTACATTCCAATTTATTGTAAAAATTCCTTCAGAGCCTCATTGTAATCATATTCTTGTGAATGAGCGCAACCGTCACATCTCTTCTCAGAGATAAGCCACCACCATTCCAACAAGCTAGTTTTCCGCTGCATTTTACAGTTTCAACTTATTTCCTTATTGAATAGAAAACCATTTTTATTGTATCTCTGTTATTATGTATTAAGAAAATTTTAATAATCTGTATTCATTTCATTCAGCTCATAAAATCTAGATCAAGAGACAAGTGGGTGTCTTGGTTTCTTTCATTTGACATAGTTTTGGGTCTGAAAATAGGGAATCACTTACTTTAATCTATGCACACATGAAATTGATGCATTGAGTTTTTCTTATTCTAGTTTCATTTATTTTGTAGTATTGAGGGTTAATTGCTCTTTGGATTTACATTGGTTGATTGGTTGTTGCTTCTAGTTAATGGTATATGCATGAGTCCATTAATCTCTACATTGGGAGAATTTGGCTCTTTCCCACCTAGTTTTATGCTCATATACTAGGTAACTATTAGCTCATGCTTCCTAGGTCAACTATTTCTTAACTTTCCATATGTTGATTGATATTTTCCTATGTTTGGTGGCCTATACATGGGTTCATATTTATAGTCCTTGAAGCTATGCATGGTATTAGATAATGATTTCATGTGTTGGATTGGCCTAGTGCATGTATGGGATTAATGGTTTTGTTTGTGTCCTTTCTTGTCTTGAAGGTGACCTAATTCCTTGTAGTCCATTAGTTTCTTGTATGGTGTTGGGATAGTCAATTAATCTTCAACCATTGGCTTGGAGCTACGAAACCAAGGTGGGTATTCAATGTATTTCATTTGGTAAAGTTTTTGGTTTGAAAACATGGAATTGATTGCTATATGTGCATGCATCTAATTAATTTCGTAGGGTTTTGTAGGCCTTTCCCCTCCACCCTTAAGTTTCATATATGGTATTGGACTGATGAATTGTCCCTGAATGATACATCTTTGTATTCTAGCAGAGACTGAGGTCTAGAGACATTGGTTACATGTGTTTCTTCATTTCTTGTGAGTAGGCCTTATCAACATGGATTTGAATTCTCAAACACTCCAACCATGCATGCAGTTTATTACCTTTAATGCTTAGGAGCATTCCCTCACGATATTAAACATCGGTTTGATTCAATTCAAGAACTAAGGTTAAAAATCCCCTAGTTCTACATATGGCTTATATATATATATATATAAGATTATTACATTTTGTATTCAAAAGATTAAAGGCTTGTTGTGAACAAGTCAATGTTATTTTAAAAAACAATTCTAAGCATGGGATTTTTATAGTTTCATGACAAAAAATACATAACGATTGTTTGAAGCAGTGTTTTTATGTACCAAAACCTTAAAATGTCACAGTAAACCAAAAGTACACACCATGTACACCAACGTGAGCATGGAACACAACTAGTCCAAGATAGATAAGAGAGATAAGTTACACAATAACTCCTTAAATAATAGGAGAACCTCCTCGAAATACCCAAATACATTCATACTTCACAATTCACATGTCCTCAATAATGACTACATGTTCTCTATACATACCTATTCACACAATGCACATGTGGCCCCTTTATTATTAGGCCAACCCTATTACATATACATTTACACATTAAATGTACATTTAACCCCATATATTCCCCCTCTTGAGGTCATATCATATACATTTAACCCCATATATTACCCCTTTGGGGTCATACCATAGTACCCTCCTTGAAAATCTTTGACCTCGTAGCTTTAAAGGATTTACATGTGATGAAAACAAATAATATGATTTTATTATTTTTCCACATTCTTATTTCCATTGATAATGATCCATCCATCCAAACTCAATTCTTTCTATTCTTAATCCTTGATGGTTGGTTATTGCCTAATTTTCTTTCCTTTGATTCCATGTATTGTTGTTGTAACTTCTCCAATTTGTAGTAGTTGTTGGTCTCTGATAAAATCATGTTGAATAATTGTAACACACCCGACCCCTAAATACCCTTTCTAGGGGTGGGGCATCAAAATTTTTCTCACTCTAATCAACTCAAATCATTTCTCTGAGGTCTCCATCCTCTTCTACTCACGCATAGCTTTCCAACGACCATTACTGGCTCTAAATCCGACCTATGGTTTGCAAGATGCGGCCTTCCGAAGTTTTCTGGGTGTTATCAGTTGAGGACCGCATGGCGATCGATGTTCAATGTTGAACGTCCCTTTTTTTTCCTTAATTCACACTTACTCCCCGAAGCCCCGAAATCTCTCCATGTGGCCTCAACCATTCGACGATCGACGTTCGATGTTTGGCGTTTGAACATTCGACATTCAACATTTGGCGTTCTATGTTTGGCATTTGAACATTCGATGTTCTACGTTAAACGTCAAAATTCGATGTTCGACGTTCTACGTTAAACGTCGGAATTCGATATTTGAAGTTCTACATGACCTTCGACATTCGACGTTCTACATGACCTTAGACATTCGATTTTCGACGTTAAACGTCCCTCTACGATACTACACCCCAAATCTTCCAAATTCCCGAAGTCCCGGACTCGTGGAGTTCAGGTCGCATCACCAACCACGTTGGCCAGGCGGGCATGAACCAGAGGCTGACATGCAGTGAGGGATAGGGGTGACATGCATCCTCATTAGGGGGTGACACATTTCATGCTCTAATAGGCATAAGGGTTCTGTGAATCTTACATATCCCGGTGACACGTGGCACCTTGGTTGCGGGTCCATGTCACCCTGGATGATGTTAGTGAGCCACGTCAACCCCATACATACAACCTTCTAACTTCTTTCAGATATCATGGTTGAGGTCTGTCCACGTAGATCCATAGATCCATGGCTCTCATTACTTCGCAACTCCAGGATTCAGAGCTTACCAACTCCTCACATCGCAAATCCCCCGAAGAGCCAATTCTTCGGACTCTCGAATCTAGCGCCATGTGCCCTCTACCTGCCAATGGTTGAGATTCAATTCGTCGTTTATGAATTTGGGAGTTTTCACACTTTGAAGACTCTTGGCCAAGTTCCTCCAGAGTGTCAAGTCTCTGGGCTACAAGATCTCCGACCACGTGGACCAAACAAGTAATTTCTAGAGATGACACATGGCAAGGCAGAGAGGCAATGTGGCCCCTTCAGTGTGTGACACGTGTCACGTGTTAATGGACCTATAGGGTCTGCGAAATGCATGAATCCAAGTGACACATGGAATTTTGATCATGGGTCCATGTCACCCTAGATGATTTCAATGTGCCACATCGAGATCTGACGATGTAGATCCATAGATCTACGACTCTCGTTACTTTAGGAATTCGACATTCAAGAATTTTTCTATGCTAAATCCTCGTGACTCCCAGAGTTGGTCAATGTCGGGATGACCATAGTCTAAATATGATGGTTAGGGTCTATCCACGTAGACCCACAGATTTATGACTCTCATGGCTTCGAGACTTCGATCTTCGACCCTTCGGGAGTTCCTCTTCCCGATAACACAAGGACTCAAAACTGTCGAAGTCCCACTCTCCTAACTATGGGATCTGGCGACACATATCCCTTCTGATGGATGGTCTCGATTCT
>ML782279.1:261513-290434 GCA_009831015.1 Picea engelmannii
CCAAATCTGAAGGATTCGGGGGGGGGGTTGATACCCGTGCTCCTTCTCCAAATCCAACGACCGTGACGGACCTTGGCTCCTCCCGAACAGATCTCGTCGGTTCATCTTCCAAACGAAAGGATCCTCCTTTTCGAGACTTAAATATTATTATCCTTTCTGAGATTCATCTACTCTGAAGGGCTTAGCTGTAGACGTTCACTTTGCGCTCTTTCTCCTGAGCTTGAGATTTAGAATAACCTCCCACGCACCCCTTGCACTTGTTTACCAATTTCCAGAACTTAAGAGGTTCTCGGTCTCTGCCTACCTTGTAGAGACTCTGTGCATACATGCACTACCTCTCCCTAGCTTAACAAACTCCTTTTCCAGGAAATTCAAAACAATGGGAAGTGTCAGTATGTATACATAAAATTGTTCTCAAGGTCGATGAACTCACAGTTCTTTCTCTTTAACTTGAGCCATTACAGGGCCTGAGCCTTTACGTGTACAAACCATATAGTTCCTTACTTGCTTAAATACACAATCAAGAAAAATATAAGGGAACACAGTCTAACCATCAAGCAACATGCACATCCCTGAAACATTCACAGGATATCCAACTTTAGTTTACAGTGAAAACTCAAATATACAAGGTATGAGAATACTTATCTATTTCAAATTGTAGTCAACGAACTGATTGTGGGTGTGTGCCTTTCCACCCAATCATAGGCTCAGAGGCATTCACTCTTATCACTCTGGCCACCCCCATGCCAAGCCATGATATCACTAAGGAACTTTCACCATTTCTCAAGGATTCCTTCTCTGTCACCCTCTCTGCGAGGTTTATTATATGCCTCCTCAACATCAAGCTAGCAGTCTCCTTCTTAGTTCGCGCTCTTCTGTAAGTTCTCAGATATCTTTTCTCTTGTTCTCTCCAATAACTAGAACAACTTATCAAGCTTTCAGTTCCTCTTCTCAGCTAGAGAGCCTCACGCCCTCTCTCTTTCGTGTGTCTTCTCTCATCTCTATTTTCTATATATATTTTTCCTAGGATGGTTCTCAACTTATCATGTTTCCTTCTGTCAGAAGGAAACTTGGGTCAGCCTGATCTGCTAGACCCTGTGGTACTTCAAGCTGTCATTCTTCAATTAGACCATGCTTCCATTCATGGGGGTGGTTGAGAATTCAACCACCGGTCCTTCCTTCATTAATTGATTCCTCTCCTTGGGATCCAAAGAGGGTTTATCATTCCCAACGAGGGGAAATTCGAGGTCATTTGACATAAAGAACCCTCTCTTATAGTTTTCCCATTATTTACTCTGGTGATATCATGGCCAATACTTCAAGGCTTCACCCCCACAATCAATTATTGGAAATTCAAACAATAATACATTTACATTGGTCCCATGCCATAGCATGGTAATCATAATTAATGATTAATTACAAGCTGAGGAAAATGGGGTGTCACAATCCCCTCCCCTTTAAAGGAACATTGTCCTCGACGTTCTTTCTCAGTAACACCTGTCGTGTCTTTTTCATTTAGCTGTTTCAAAAATCTTGATTCTTTTTCTTAATCGGGTCCTTTCTAGACTCTTGGTATTCTTCTGATCCAGAGGGATCTCGATGGCCATCCACCTTTTCCATTGAATCACCATTTTGAGCTTGTGGTTTTGATAAACCATGATATTCACCCTTTTGATGGGGAATGGAATGTAATGTCATCTTCATTTGTTAATTACAGACATCATGTAATGATTTCCTAGTGGCCTTATGTACATGTCTACAACATAACGTTAATGAACCGGATCCCATTAGAAATCCACAGTTAAGCATGATTAGGCTAGAGTAGTATTGGGATGGGTGACCCCCCGAGAAGTCCTAGTGTTTTGCATGCCTATGGCATTTTATAAACGTAGTCTAATTTATCCCACATTCATCATGAGAATTGTTCTCCTCTCACTCCCTCATATATAATTGAGTGAAGGAGGCCCTTTAAGTATGCAATGGAGTGTGATGTAAATCTTGTTGTGAATGAAGCATAGCCAACATCTCTTTAGTTTCATAGATAAGCTACCCCATTCTGCCATTTTTTGTTCTATAGTGTTTTTCTCTCTCTTGTTCATTAATATAATTTGGGTTTCATTATATTTCTGTGTTTTCTACATTATCTCTTTGTATTTCCTTGTTATATATCAGCTATATGTTTTTCTTCATGTTGTTCTCAAAATAATCTGGATCAGTGGTATCAGAGTAGGCTGCTCCTTGTCATTTCTCAGAGCAGGTCCCTGATGAGGTTAGGGTATAGAGAGTTGGGTCTCGAGATAATTTCACTTAAGGGAAACTGCTCTCACCATCCCAAGCGACCTCCCATGGAGAAAGAAAAGAGAGATGAAAAATCGGAAGATCCTTTCAAGACATTGCTCGAGGAATCCCTCATGCAACAAAAGAACGAGATGATGGACAAATTTTCTGATATCCTTCGAAGACTACTGATGTTGACGACTGAGGCATCTTCGACAAGAAACCATTTCACAAGTGCAACACCCTTCAAGGTACAAGCCAATTTTGATATCCCCTTATTTGAAGGCCAGATAGATGCAGATGCCCTAGAAAAATGGTTGAATATGTTAGAAGGTTATTACTCTATCCAAAAAATTTCCAACAGTGAAAATATCACCTCTACGCTTATTAAATCCCTTCCCCATGTTAGATCTTGGTGGGAAGGTTACTGGGAGAGGTACACCGCGGATGAATCTACACTATTTGGGAGAGAACCCACTTGGGCAGCCTTTGTAAATTCCCTAAAGGAGTAGTTCTATCGTGTTGGAAACTATGATGACCAATACATAAGATGGACAACTCTACGTCATAAAAGTGACCAGATGGTGTTAAAGTACACCAACATCTTTCATACCTTGCGCTCAAAGATGGGTATCAAAGACTCTGAGCAGAACCTAGTTTTGAAGTACTGCAGTGGTATACACAGGTACATCCAAACAGAGATGGATTTCTTAGAAATCTCCTCACTGGGAGTTGTTTATCGATATGCAATCAAAATTGAGAAGAAATTCAAGCAGCAGAGTAAGTGGGAGAAGCATGGCAAAGGAAAATCTAACTCACATAATGAAGGATAGAGAAAGGAAGGCCAACCTCAAGAGAGACAGTCCCAGATGTCGGTAAAGAAGGGTAATTGGAAGTCTAAGAAAGACACCGGAAATTGGTGTGAGTTCCACAACAACCCTTGGCACAACACTCATGAATGTATCTCAATACAGTCATTGGTGGGTGAGCTCAAAGACAAAGAATCGAACCCTGACTTGGACTCTGATTCAAAAAATAATAAAAGGAGACAGATCAATCTTGCAGAACCCACTGCTATTGTCGCAATTGCAACAATCCAACCAGAAGAGGATCTTGAGGAGGGGAGAAACTCTTCCATTCACAGATGTGGGTAAAGGGGACCCCATTGCATATTATTTGTAATACCCCAAGGATGATCCCCAATTATATCTATGTATTGTAAAAAAATTTTGTAGGCTGGTGAGCCGAGCAATTGTAAGCTGGTAAGCTTATGTGTAAGTAGGCCGAAGAGCCTAGGTGTTAAAGGCCGAGAGCCTGTTTTGTACATGTAATTATGCACTTTTTTAATATAAAACATCGTTGTGTGTAGACTGACCATGAAGAAAGAGTGACGGGGGATTAAGTTTCCACAAGGTTGGGTAAGGGAGGAGGTTAAGTGTTTGGGCCTAGGGGATAAGCTAGGGGGATTACCTCTAAAGGTGATAATAATTTATTATTATTTCCTAAAAGGATAAGGTGGACAATTGATGAGTGTTGTCCTAAGTTCCTGGGAAAGGAACATATGAAAAATGTAGTGCATGTAGCTCCAGAAAGATAGGTGTCGACCTGGGTGCATGCAGTTAGAGTTGAAGAAGTCAGTCGTGTTGGGTGTTCGCACGCCCATTCTTCCATACTCCACCTGAGTTCATTGGAATCCTTCACCAGAACCCATTTTTTCTCTACACTAGACCTTTGCATAGCCATGCACCTCTGAAAATCAGATCCATGAAGTCGACCTGCATGATTCCTGAACCCAGTGAGAACCCGTGGACTGACCCACATCTTCTGTGAAGCCTAAACATCTCGTAATTGTCTATGTCACATGTGTTATAACTGTGGGTTGTCATGGCCATGCATTTCCTTGGATGAGTGTGGCTTGTTGTCGTCATCTATTCCTTGCTGTTGTCCTCCTTGTGTGGGAACGAAGTTGAAGAAGCAGGTTATTAGGCTTGTGTGCAACACTATCTCCAGGTGAGGGAGGTGGTTGTGGTTGAAGAGGCAGGTTGTCAAGCCTGTGTGCAACACTCTCTTCGGGTGAGGGAGGTGGTTGTGGTTGTGGTTGAATAGGCAGGTTGTCAGGCCTGTGGGCAACTCTCTCTGGGTGAGAGAGTGTGTTGTGGAAGTGATTTCTCCTGGAAGGGGTCCCGTAGCTGCTACAGATCTCTAAGAATTCCAATTCGGCTTGTTGTTGAAGCCCAAGGCAAGGGAGGTGAAGAAACCAATGGACTATGTGACAGTGAAGGTGTATACTCCTTGGGTGGGACAGGCATGTGGGGAATGATATTCTGTGAGTAGTGGGCATAAGTGGCTCCTAGGAGAGAATCCTTCCTCATAAGCTATGTGTCTTCCTGTTGACCTTTCCTATCCTAGGATTCCCTTGCTCAATGGAGCTTAGTCCCAGCTCGGGGGTGACCTACTGTTGAGAGTGATGAGAAGTGTGGTCTAAGGCTGGGAGGTTCGTGGAAGGTCTACATGCATTTGGTGGTGTTATTCCAGTTGAAAGATAAGTATAATTTATGTGCTTAATTTTATGTTATGCATACCTATGATGCTTGAATGTTATCATGTATTTCGTTGCGTATATGAATTGTTGTCTATTACATTTGAATCTGTATGGTAGCAGTAACTCTGTGTTATGTGTTTTATTTCGATTAAAATGAATGTTATATGTGTGTGTGTGTGTGTGTGTGTGTGTGAATGTTATGCGTGGTAGTGTTACTCGGTCTGTTGAATGGTCGGGGACATTACAATTTGGTATCATAGCTAAGTCAGAGTTGAGTAGTGGCATTGCTGGTATTTTTGGAAGGCTGGGGATGTTACATTTTGGTATCAGAGCAGAGGTTTCAACACTAAGCCTGGATGGGCCATGTTCATGGTAGTTGAAGAAAAAGTTTTGGAAAAGAATTGTTGTCAAAATGGACAAAATTCAGGTTTAAAGCCAAGGTTTCGAATCTCATCCCAAATGGGTTGGATAAGTGGTCATTGGACCCAAGGTTTCAGGTGGAAATTGTGTCTGGAGGAACTATTTTCGAACCTCAGAATGTTCCTGAGTGCCAAGATGTTACTTTGGTCATGTTACGAAGCTCAGTAGAAGTAGCGGTGTCATAAAACCATGACTGAAGTGGTATTGAGCCATAGAGTAATGTGGGCCTTAGGATCTATTTGGGAAAATGGGAAATCCTTTACAACCTTCAGATCTGGAAAAGGTGCAAGAGGGTTATCCTGGAATCCTTACCATTAGACC
Organism: Picea engelmannii; assembly: GCA_009831015.1. Lineage (NCBI taxonomy): Eukaryota > Viridiplantae > Streptophyta > Pinopsida > Pinales > Pinaceae > Picea > Picea engelmannii. The sequence goes on from ML782279.1 coordinate 267,074, forward strand.
GTAACTTCGAATTTTGGATGTTGGGAGAAGGGGAATGTGTTGATGCACAAACTTTTGAAGCCCAAAGTTTTGAAGTGAAAGGGTAGACGTGGTGGGGCCGGATGACATCGCCTGGGGTGATGTGGAACTTCCTAGGTGTACCACATGCCATCGCCTTAGTTGGTGACAACTGTACTATGTGGGCCCGGAGGATAGAGAAGTCGTAAGTTTGAAAGTCACGAGATTGGAAGGAAGCAAGCGTGAAAGCTTCCAGAACCGAAGTTCCAAAGCTTCGAAGTCCCGAAGTATCGAAGCTCCAAAGTCCCGAAGCTTCGATGACAGAAGTTCCACAATGAGTGTCATCCATTGGATGTTGGGTAGACGTGGACCATTGATCCACCCTATTTCGTGAGTTCATTAATCCAGAACTCCGAGAGTCTATTGTGATGTATTATGAAGACTTCGGAACCCGAAGTCCTGATTAAGCACCTATCAATATAGCATTTGGTCACAGCCCGTGGTCACAGGGGTTGGGGCTAAGAGAGAAGGGATAAGGCCTGAAATTGTTACAGAGCCAAGTAGAGCTCAAAAAATTCATGAAATCTGAACGTTTCTTAAAAAAAAATTGGTTTATGAATTCTGTGGGATTTGTTAAGGAATGTTGGCCTAACAAATTCTGGTTGATTGCATGTTGTGTTTGCGGAGTTCAACGAGTGTCAGGATAAAAGTGAATTGCCACAGATTGCAGATAAATGGAGGAGGCAAAGAATGCTTCTAGTTCAGAGAATGAAGCTAAACGGATGGATGTTCATTTGGGAGTTGAAGGATCGAACTCCAATGGGCATGGAGAAGAGATAGATAAGGAATGACATGTGATGAAAATCATTGAAATATTGTAGAAAGATGATGCCCAAACTCACCGAGCAGATAAAAAAAATCTCATGAAAGCTAAAGAAAAATAGGGAGAATTCAACTTAAAGTTGATGAAGATTTTGGAGAGAATATAAAAGAAGTTGGATAAGGAGGTTGAATCAAGAAAAATAGGGAGTCGCAAGACCCCTGAGAAGAAAAGAAGATCAAGAAGTGTTAGCAGGCATTGTCACCACTCCCTGAAGCAGTCCAATAAGGAGTTACACAGTAGTTCAAGCCCCTCTCCTACCAGAAATCACATGAGATCTGGAGTGGATGAGATGAAGGGAGAAATGAACAAGATTAATCCTCCTACATTTGATGGAGAACACAAGAAGGAGGAAGATGTTGAAACATGGTTTCTTTGCATGATGAAATATTTCCAACTACAGAATTATTCCTCTCATGCAGAAGGAAGAATTGCAATGTATCATCTGAAGGGAAAGGCATCCATGTGATGGGATCAGCTTGTGCAGGTGCAACACATTAGAGAGAAATATATTACTTGGAAATAATTCAAGAGGTATTTTGAAAAGAAATACTTGACTAAAAGATACTACGACAAAAATATGAAACAGTTCTTTGAACTCAAGCTGGGAAGCATGACCATTGAAGAATATGAACATAAGTTTTTAGAGTTGTTGAAGTATTTTCTGTTCATCAAAGATGAGACTGTCAAAATTCAAAGGTATCTAAGTGGACTGTCACCTTCCATTGGTGACAAGATCTAGTATGATGACCCTAAGACTATGGAAGAAACTATAAGGAGAGCAAAATGCTTGTATGAGCAACAATATGAAAATCCTACGTTCCGGAAGGTTTGGGAAGACAAGAATAATTTCAAAATGGATCAGAAGAAGAAGGGAACTAAACCACCCTTTTTCAGGAAAAATCCTCAAGGACAGTCAGGCTTTAGAGAGCCCAAGAAGGTTGAATTAGGTGGGAAATTACCAAGGAAGACACCTATGGAATGTTGGGGTTGTAAAGGAAATCATAGGTACAGAGACCTACCCCACAGAAATGACAAAGTGAGAACTTTCCACAATGTTTAACAGGATGAAACAATGGAGGACATGGGTAGAAGTGTTCCAAGAATATACGCAGCCCTAGACAACAAGCAGGCTGAGTTTCAGTCACATATGATTAAAGTGGAAGGTATGATCAACAACCAACCCATTACTATTTTAATTGATTCAGGAGCTAGTCATAGTTACATAGATCCTAGAATGGTGGAATTTTTTCATTTACCAAGAAGCAAGCATGAGAAATCTTGGTTAGTGCAGTTGGCTACATGAGCCAAGAGAAAGGTAGTTGAGTTGCTTAAGTCATGTCTAGTGGACATGAAATGGACTAAGTACTAAGGCAGACATGAATATCTTGCCTTTAGGTTCCTATGAATGTCTAATTGGGATGGATTGGTTGGACCAAAACCACGCGATATTAGACTATCATAATAAGGTATTCACTTGCCTGGATGAGGAGGGGCATTGGAGAACAATCCAAGGAATTCCCAGAGCAGTTGCTATCAGAGAAATGTCATCAATGCAGCTAAAGAAGTGCTACAGGAAAGGTTGTCAATTATTTGCAGCCCACTTGGAGGAAGCACCTGAGGATAAGGTGTCGAATATCGAATACTAAATGAGTTTGAGGATGTATTCCAGGAGGTACCAGGACTACCCCCAAAAAGAGATATTGACTTCTTTGTAAACTTGATTTCTGGAGCAGCTCCAGTGTCGAAAAATCTTTACAGAATGAGTACACCAGAGATGAAAGAACTGCAGTTGCAGCTTGAAGAACTTCTGAAGAAGGGGTATATACGCCCAAGTGTGTCACCTTGGGGAGCCTAGGTCCTGTTCGTGAAGAAGAAGGATGGGAAATTGAGATTGTGCATTAATTTCAGACAATTGAACAAAGTGACTGTAAAGAACAAGTATCCTTTTCCAAGGATCGATGATCTCTTTTATCAGTTGAAGGATTCCAGTATATTTTCAAAAATAGATCTCAGGTAGGGATACCACCAAGTAAGGATTAAGGATGAAGACATCATCAAGACCGCCTTCAAAACAAGGTATGGTCACTATGAATTCATAGTGGTGCCATTTGGGTTGTCGAATGTACCCGTTGTTTTTATGTTCCTAATGAATGGAGTGTTCATATAATATCTAGACAAGTTTGTCATAGTCTTTTTGGATGAAATTCCGGTGTATTCCAATTCGGAGGAAGAGCATGAATGACATATGAAGATAGTGCTACAAGTGTTAAGAGATCACCAACTGTATGCTAAACTGAGAAAGTTTTCATTTTATCAAAATCATATCCATTACTTGGGGCATATAATCTCAAAGGATGGGATAGTCGTAGATCCTGAGAAGATTGAGGCCATCAGAGAATGGTCAGCACCGAAAAATGTAACAGAAGTCAGATCCTTTATGGGTCTAGTTGGCTATTAAAAAAGGTTCATTGTAGGGTTCTCAAGGATAGCTTACCCTATCACTTCCTTGCAAAGGAAGGAGAAGAAATTTCAATGGACAGAGGATTGTGATAAAAGCTTCCAGTGATTGAAGTAGTTGTTAACCAATGCTCCAATCCTAAGGATTGCAGACCCAAATGACTGACTTTGTAGTGTGTCCAAATGCATGCAAAGAAGGACTGGGAGGAGTCCTTAGTCAGAATGGGTTCGTAATTTGTTATGAATCTAGAAAGTTGAAAGAGCATGAAAGGAACTATGCAACTCATGATTTGGAGTTGACAGCCATAGGTCACGCTCTAAATAAATAGAGGCATTACCTCATGGGAAGGAGGTTTGAACTAAGGACAGACCATAACTGTCTGAAGTATTTGTTTGATCAGCCAACCTTGAATGCTAGGCATAGTAGGTGGTTGGAGTTTCTTTGTGAGTATGACTTTGATATCAAGCATATCAAAGGAAAGGAAAACAAAGTGGTTGATGCACTCAGCAGGAGAGTGCATGAATTACATTCTATGACCATTCGCATGTACCAAACTAATATTAAAGGCAGAATTTCGGAGGCTGCAAATGCAGATTTGCAGTACAGGGATTTGGTAGAAAAGCTACATCAATGTAAGATGCTCCAGAAAGTGGAAAATTATAAATTAGAGGCTGATGGAATACTTCTGTACAAGAACATAATTTATGTACCTAACGTCCAGGAATTGAAACTTATGATTTTGAAAGAAATGCATAATGTGCCTTATGTTGGGAACCCTGGATATCAGAAAATTGTGGCAGTAGTCAAGAGCCATTACTTTTGGCTAGGTATGAAGAAAGAAATTGCAGAATACATCGCCAGATGTATGGAATGCTAGAAGGTCAAAGTTGAGCATAGGCACCCAACCGGGTTGCTACAACCTTTACCCATTCTTGAGTGGAAGTGGGAGGTAGTGATAATGGATTTCATCACATGATTTCCCAGAACCGACAAGAAACATGATTCAATCATGGTGGTGGTGGACAAGCTTACTAAAGATGTCCATTTTATTCCATTAAAGACTACTCATAAGGAAGCTAATGTTGTCGATATATTTATGAGGGAAATAGCACGACTGCACAGTGTTCCCAAGACAATTGTGTCTGACAGAGACCCAAAATTTACCTCAAAATTCTGGAAAGTGTTATTCAAGGGGTTCAGAACGAATCTGAACTCCAGCACAACCTATCATCCCAAGTCTAATGGGAAGATAGAGCGGGTGAATCGAGTAATATAAGACATACTAACGATGTATGTGATGGACAAACCATATAAATGGGAAGAGAACCTACACTTGGTAGAATTCACCTACAACAATGGGTATCAAGCATAATTGAAGATGAGCCCATTTGAAGCACTTTATGGAAGAAAGTGCAACACTCCAATAAGTTGGGATAACCCAGCTGATAGAGAAATAGTTGGGCCAGAGTTGCTCAATGAAATGGAATAGCAAATGCAGAAGATTAAGCAGAATTTGAAAGCTGCCCAAGATAGGTAGAAGAGTTATGCTGATAAGAATAGAACTCACAGAGATTTTAAAGTGGGTGATCATGTGTTCCTGAAATTGAAAGCCAATAGAAGTTCCCTGAGGCTGGGAAACTGTTCGAAGTTGGCAGCTAGATTTTGTGGGCCATTTGAAATCATAGAAAGGATTGGGCCAGTTGCATATATGCTTGCATTGTCTGCATCCATGACTGTACATAATGTGTTTCATATTTCATTGCTTAAGAAATAAATACCTAATGCTAATCATGTAATTGGTTGGAATGTGATTCAGGTGGAGCAAGAAGGCATCTTGCAAGTGCATTCGGTGGGCATATTGGACCATAAAATCAAGCATCTTCGGAATCGATCCATAAGGCTTGAAAATGTCAAGTGAACCTGGTACGGTCCTGAGGATGCGACATGGGAGCATGAGGATGCTATGCGGGAATAATACCCACATCTTTTTGAAGATTTTGGAAATCTTATTGATGATGTTAAGTAAGTTTCACTGAGGACAATGCAAAAATAAGGGGAGGGGATTGTAATATCCCAAGGAGGAGCCCAACCCCAGTTATATATATGTATTTTAAACATGTTTTGTAGGCTGGTGAGCCGAGCAATTGTAATTTGGTAAGCTTATGTGTAAGTAGGTCGGAGAGCCTAGGTGGTAAAGGCCAAGAGACTGTTTTGTACATGTAATTATGCACTTTGTTAATATAAAACATTGTTGCATGTAGACCGACCATGAAGAAAGAGTGATGGGGGACTAATTTTCCACAAGGTTGGGTAAGGGAGGAGGCTAAGTGTTTGGGCCTAGGGGCTAAACTAGGGGGCCTACCTCTAAAAGGGATAATAATTTATTATTATTTCCTAAAAGGCTAAGGTGGACAATTGATGACTATTGTCCCAAGTTCTTGGGAAAGGAACATATGCAAAATGGAGTGCATGTATATCCAGGAAGACGGGTGTTGACCTGGGAACATGTAGTTAAATCTGAAGAAGTCAACCGTGTTGGGGGTTCGCACACCCATTCTTCCATACTCCGCCTGAGTTCGCTGGAATCCTTCACCAGAACTCGTTTTGTCTCTACACTGGACCTCTGTTTATCCATGCACCTATGAAAATCAGATCCGTGAAGATGACCTGCGTGATTCCTGAACCAAGTGAGAACCCGTGGACTGACTCGCGTCTTCTGTGAATCTGAACATCCTGTAATTTTATATGTTGTGTGTGTTATAACTGTGGGTTGTTTTGGCCATGTAGTCCCTTGGCTGAGTGTGGCTTGTTGTTTTCATTTGTTCCTTGATGAGCCTTGTTATTGTCCTCCTTGTGCGAGAATAGAGTTGAAGAAGTAGGTTTTCAGGCGTGTGTGCAACACTGTCTCCAAGTGAGGGAGGTGGTTGTAGTTGAAGAGGCAGGTTATCAGGGTTGTGTGAAACACTCTCTCCAGGTGAGGGAGGTGGTTGTGGTTGAAGAGGCAGGTTGTCAGGCCTGTGGGAAACTCTCTCCAGGTGAGAGAGTGTGATGTGGAAATGAGTTCTCCTAGAAGGGGTCCTATAGCTTCTACAAAGCTCTGAGAATTCCGGTCCGGCCTATTGCTGAAGCCCAAGGCAAGGGAGGTGAAGCAGCCGATGGATTGTGTGACAATGAAGGTGTATACTCCTGGGGTGGGACAAGCATGTGGGGAATGAGAGTCTATGAGCAGTGGGCATAAGTGGCTCCTGGGAGAGAATCCTTCCTCATAAACTGTGTGTCTTCCTGTTGACCTTGCCTAGCCTAGGATTCCCTTTCCCGGTGGAGCTTAGTCCCAACTCGGGGGTGGCCTACTGCTGAAAGTGATGAGTAGTGTGGTCTAAGGCTGGGAGGTTTGTGGAAGGTCTACACGTAGTTGGTGGTGTTATTCCAGTTGAAAGATAAGTACAATTTATGTGCTTAATTTTATGTTATGCATACCTATGATGCTTGAATGTTATCATGTATTCCATTGTTTATATGAATTATTGTCTATTACATTTGAATATGTATGGTAGCAGTAACTCTATTTTATGTGTTTTATTTCGATTAAAATGCATGTTATATGTGTGTGTGTGTGTGTGTGTGTGTGTGAATGTTCTGCGTGGTAGTGTTACTCGGCCTGTTGAATGGTCGAGGACATTACAGTTTTGTATCACAACTAAGTTAGAGCTGAGTAGTGGCATTGCCAATGTTGTTGGAAGGCCTAGGATGTTACATTATTGTTGATAGCGGAAGCCAAAAGAACATAATCTCAGCAGAGGTTGTCGAGCAGTTGGATTTTCCAACAACACCACACTCACATAAATACAACATTGGGTGGCTTCGCCAGGGTCAAGATATCTGTGTCAACCAACAGTGTCGCATGTCCTAAGACATCAAGCCCTGCAAGGGTGATGTATTGTGTGATGTTTCCCCACTGAAAATCTTTGATATTTTATTAGGCCAACCATATATGTGGAGGCGTCATGTTTTTTATGATTCTCGACCCTGTAGCGTCATTGTTACTCTGGGTGGTTAGTTATATAGGATACCAAAGGTAGTTCTAACTATTGTCCCACCAAAACAATGCCACAAATTAATCTCTCATACTGCAAAGTTCCTCTTCACAATCCGATCAAAAGGTGAATAGAAGGACACTGCAACCACTCTAGTCTCAGCTCAATACTTTTCTATCCAGCAGAAGAAGATCGACAAGATTGTATAAGAGTACCAAGATTGAGGTGAAGGAGGCCCTTTAAGTATGCAATGGAGTGTGATGTAAATCTTGTTGTGAATGAAGTGTAGCCAACATCTCTTTATTTCCAGAGATAAGCTACCCCATTCTCCAGTTTTTGTTCTACAATGTTTTTCTCTCTCTTGTTCATTAATAGAAGTTGGGTTTCACTATATTTTTGTGTTCTCTGCATTATCTCTGTGTATTTTCTTGATATATATCAGTTATATTTTTTCCTTCATGTCATTCTCAAAATAATCCAGATCATCATCACTTTCCTTCAATAATCTTGGACAATAAGTATATTAATCACAATTTCATGCGAAAACATTTTATTGTTGTGTGGAATTTAAGAGGAAAACTTTCATAATCTAGCACAATACTTATATGTGCAATCTGTGGATCTGTATCCACATGGTTGTCTTGTTATCTGGGCTCACTTTTTTTCCTGGACATACCCATAGTGTGCATGATTCCATTCAATAGTGTATGAGGATTGTCAAAATTCCTTGTTCCTTGCGGTCACTCACCCTCTAGGACCAGGCTCAAGCATCCCCTTCTTTGCTATACAATTCCTCAGGTGATCCATCTTTCCTTGCCATGGATTTCTCGCACAAGAATAATTCCAGAGACTTCATTGATCCTTACAGTCGAGGCGTCCCTCAGACTTTCTCTATTGAGGCTTCCCTTCGGCTTGTGTTACCACAACACAACATATTCTAGGTGATCATGGATTACCACATGGTTCTCCTCTCTGAACAATAGCCTTTTTCATGCTTTCCAGCTTGAAATCCTTCATCTGTCCTCCCTGGACAGATCCTTTTTGGTTCACTTGTATTACAAGTACATAAAATTTATGAGATATCGTCATTAATTTCAAATTCGAAATTTTTATTGCAAATATGTCACCCACAGATTTTCCAAGTTCCATATTTAGTTTCAGATCTGTTCTGCACAGGAAATAGATTCACAAGCATGGGACTTTCCTTCCCATAGCAGTTTGGCTCAACAATCAATTGTTCTTCATTATGGGCTTTCATCACGACCATATCCAAGACCCTTTTCTTTCTGCAATTCATCCTTTATACAACCAAACAAACTGTTAGTTTCTCATATATATATTTTATTTATTTTTTTCACATCACATTTAGAATGGAATCACAGATATTTCTTAACTTGTGTATTCTAATAGTTGCATCACATCTATATAAACATCAAAGGAAACTGCATTCCTTACCTATGCATCATTTCATCATACCAAACTTTTTTCAAAGTGTAACTCAACATTACGTGAACCTAATCCAAGGTGTCGATATGCATGGCCACATTCACATACCAAGCACCCTTACATTGGATTTAAATTATTATATTTCATGTTAGGCACTCTTTCCAAGGGGTGTTGGAACTCAACCCACTTATTACCATATGGATTCTCTGTCCATATTTATTTTTATAGCAGAACCATATTTCCTGCTCTGAATTGATCACAACCTCAAATCATCACTCATGAAACTCAAAGTTTCACATGGATGTCTTTAAGCATTTATTTCCTTACCAATCGTACAACTCTGTAGAGTACTGGAATATACTTCTTCCACAATGATAATCCCTATATACACCCCATTATTTTACCACATGCATCTTCTCAATGCATTAAATCAACGTGTTGTTTATGAGCACTTTTGTTTCCAATCATTCCTTGATTGGTCAATGCAGACATATCAGTTCATGAATTATTTCAAGGGTTACAATGATGAAAGGTCGTGGTTAAACCCTACTAGATCATTCTTAAATGCTAACAGAATTCAAAATCGGACTCACAAATCACCCACAGAACCCGATCACAGTACGAGTTTACATAGCATTAACGTGTGGATTCCTTGCAGGTTCACCCACCGATATTTCACAGATCGACGACTCATAGTGATTATGAAACACCAATATGCTCTCTCTTTATCAGAGAGTTCGATATCTTCATTCTAAAATTGCTCGCTCAACTCTTTTAATCATGTTCGTTGATCATCCACCCCGACGAGATCAAAGGTGTTGGTTGATTGCGGACCGTGAACTAGCACGTCCGTTAATTTTTCCTTCGCGCTCCACAATGATTCCCAACCATCAATCTAATTGAATGGCTGGTGTCTGATCTGTTAACTCCAATGGATATTTTTTTTAATTCAATCTAATGACTAAGATCGATTTTCCCTCTGATGAACGACTCATATTCATCTCCTCTGCCAGGTTCGTGATTAACGTGATTCGATCTGATTTTTCTTCCGTGATATTCACAATATCGATCAGTATTTGATCGAAGTGATTTCTATAATTCTCTCATCGTCTATAATTGAAAACAAACCAAAATTCCTAACCACTAAAATTATCAATGCCTTTTAGAGGTATTCGAGAGATTTATTACATAACAAAATGAACAATTAGGGAACCAACTCCCTTAGTAAAGGTTTTTGACCTTTTGAGTCAAAAGAGATCATTTGGTTTTGATTCTCCTGCATCATACAATCAGTCTTTACTGCCAAAGGTTTACACCTCCATCATTTGGGTTATCCTTCTTGATTGATACCCTACTTGGGTATCCATGGCATACAACTACCTTTCAAAATTCCGTGCATAACATTAAGACAATAAAACATTTCAGAAGGGATTCTTACCCAATCCCTTCATACCTTGTGCCACATAGGCATGAACACTTTTTCTAGATGTTCTGGCCACCGACACCTTCTCGGATATTACCTTACCAATGGTGCTTCTTGGGGACTTCTAAAGTCCCTTCAACAATCTTTCCACAACAACCTTCTCATAGTCATCCTCTGCTTGAGATTGTCCATCATTGGCAATTGTCTCTCTCAACAATTCCAATTTCTCTCTACACATGACATGTATCATAATTATGTTAGTCATCATGTGAAAATAAAAGTGCAAGTATCATAGATTTTAAACCAATAAAACCGTTTTAAGATGTGTCCTAGCATATCTTTATGCACTTCATCACACTATCCTTAGTGTTTTCATGAATGCAATACATACAAATCTTAACTGTTTCTACAGTAGTACAATCCTCACTATGGTGTCAAAACATTTACTTTCATCAGTGTACCAGCTTTTCCATCCGGAGAAAAACATAATACACGGCAAGAAAAGAGTTAAGGGTTCTTCCCTTTTTCTGACTCCTTCTACACAACTTGGGACCTTCAACCTGGCTGAGTTATTTCTAAGGATTCACTGCCTTTTTTTACATGGTTTCAACCAAACCAACTCAATCAACCATACTCATTTATTCAGTGTCCCTTTTCCAGCTGTACTTGTTTTCAAAGCTGCTCATCTAAGACCTACAACTCTGTAAACAATTCATAGTTCTTAGGGTGGGAAAAGTGTTCCTCCTTTTTCCCTTTCTTTCCTTTTTGCAATTTACTACCTGTTGGAATCTTCCTGCTCTTTTCCTTGAGAATCCTTGGTTAGGCTCACCCTAACCCATTAGGATACATCAAACGGATTTAATAGAAAACTTCTTTGTTCATAATGAATCATGAACCTGTGCATTTTTCACATTATAATTTCAATTAGTCAGAATGGTCAACATTCCTTTATTAGTCTTCTATCCATACATGATATTTTCAAAATGTAATCCATGATTCTTATATATATATATATATATATATATATATAATCTTGTAGCTTATTGCTTAATTCTCGAAAGTCATTAAGGTCGCACCTCTGTCCTCCTAACAGAGTCCTCACATAGTTCCTCCACAGGAAACCCCTCCAGCATGCAATTGCCTTATTGCATATCCATCACTACCTATGTTGGCCTCAACCTTGAGTTAACTTCAGCTGTTTACCAAATATTCCATAAGGAATATAAACATGCATCTTTTTCGTGCATCTAAATTATGTATCCACACATATTATGGTTTTGTTACTTACATCCATGATGTACTTAACCATATGCATAATCATAATCTTGTGTGTAGCTTCCCTAGGTATATTTTGTAGCTCACATACATCTTTTCATTAAAAATCATTCAACTCATGAGTGTTCACAATCATTATCATGTGTTCTTCAAAGGCATAATTATTTGCCTCTTCTTATAACAAAAGAGCATCCTTGCTCACTTACTCTTTCATCTATTTATGTTGGTCTTTTTTTAGGGAATGGAACACATTCCTGTCAAGTTATCATTCATATCTAATTGGTATTATTATCTGTCTTTAGGACAAGAAACCTCAAAATGCATTAAACCCATGCACTCAAACATATACAAACATAGTCTAACATTCATCATGCAAGCTCATTGCTTGCATCCCTTTTTCATTGATATTTTTAGTTTTAATATTAGTGTTCTTTAGTGATAGATTACAGTCACTCATATGACTAGTTTCATAGTCATAATTCATACTAATGTCACCCCTTCTACATGGAAATAACCAACAAGGGTCACATTTTTCCTTTCTATTATGAAAACCTTCCGTAATTCAGAATTTAGATGGGTAGTTATTGTGTCACTCAAGGCAGTAAGATAACCACTTTTGGTCTCTTCTTCATGACTCAATTCACTCTCAGTCAACAGATCTTTACAAGGGAATATCTTCCTAAAATCCCTCTTACATCTATCTGAGTATACCAAGCCATATCCATATGGCTACCATTCACCATTGGATGTCAATCTAACCCATTGGCTTCTAGAAGTGTCCCAACACTTCCTTTACCACATTCAGGATCAACATTTAACCAACCATTTTACCTTATTTATAATAAATTTTAATGTCTAATAACATTTGGACTATTCCCTTAAATCCCAAGTACAATTTTGAAGTATGTTACTTACTAAGTATTCTATTTTAGAACTCCAGAGTATCTTTAGGTCATAATTAGTCTTAACCATTACAGCTAGAATTATTCCTCCTTTTCAACGATAGTCAGGGATGGAGGTCACTCTCCTCCTCCCACAAGAATTATGGAAGATTAGTTTCCCATCCACCAAGCAAGGGAGGTTGATGTAATCTCTCACTCAATCACTCTATATTTCTACAACTTTGTTTATCAGCTTGATTAGAGAAAAACATGCCCAACAATTCTTGTACCCAGAGACAAAATTTGTTTCTCAGTTCCCTTCGAAACCCAAGAGCTGCACATGCTCTCCCTTTTCAGAGAATGGTCACCAAACTCATTCCACTAATCGTGAGGGATTATACACATAGACAAGGTTTAATCCTTCATTAAAGAAGTTATTATTACTGCTACAGATCCTTTCAATCCATTCACATCCAAGCCTTGTTATTAGTTCCTATTAGCCTAATCCCACTCTTGTAGTATTAGCTATCATTTCCCAAAAGAAATGATAGTCTCCTTCTGCCACGACCTAGCATGATTCAATCTTGTTGGGTAAAATCCCAACTGAATTTTAATCTGCATCTTTTTTCCTCAAGGAACTTATGCAGATAAATTTCCACACTACAATGATACTCTCAGTAGGCTCATGTTAGCCTTGGTAAACTAGTCTTTCGATTGTTCTCTGGCTCATCTAGGCCGATGTATGAATCATGCTCTGCTAGATAGGGTAGGGTAGTATGCCTTTTACCTTAAATTTTTTCTAATAATATTTTTATGTGACTCATGCATGAGCCCAAGAAGGCCAAGTGTTGTTTCCATGCTCTGATACCACTTTGTAACACACCCAAACCCTAAATACCCTTTCTAGGGGTGGGACATAAAAAAAATTCTCACTCTAATAATCTCAAATCATATCTCCGAGGTCTTCATCCTCTTCAACTTTCCCATAACTTTCTGACGATCGTTACCTGCTCTAAATCCGACCTCTGGTTTTCAATATGGGACCTCCTGAAGTTGTCTGGGCGTTATCAGTTGAGGACCGCATGGTAGTTGACGTTCGGCATTGAACACCCCTTTTTTTTCCTTAATGCACACTTACTCCCTAAATCCCCAAAATCTCTCCACATGGCCTTGGCCATTCAATGATCGACGTTCGACGTTCAGTGTTTGGCATTTGAACATTCAACATTCAACATTCGACGTTCTACGTTTGGCGTTTGAACGTTCGACGTTCTATGTTGAACGTCAGTGTTCGAAATTCTACATTGACCGTCGATGTTCGAAGTTCTACATTGACCGTCGGTGTTCAGTGTTCGACGTTGAACGTCCCTCTACGATAATACACCCAAAATATTCTGAACTCTCGAAGTTCGGGTCGCATCACCAACCATGTTGTCCAGGCGAGCACGAACCAAAGGCTGACACACGACGAGGGCCAGGGTTGACACATGTCCTCATTAGGGGGTGACATGTGTCATGCTCTAATAGGAATAAGGGGTTTGTGAATCGTCCATATCCTTGTGACATGTGGCACCTTAGTTGTGGGTCCACGTTACGCTGGATGACATCAGTGAGCCACGTCAAACCCAGACATACAACCTTCTAACTTCTTTCAGATCTCACAGTCGATATGTGTCCACGTAGATCCATAGATCCACGACTCCCATTACTTCACAACTCCAGGCCTTGGAGCTTACCAACTCGTCACATCGCAAATCCCACGAAGAGCCAAGTCTCTGGACTCTCAAATCTAGTGCCATATGCCCTCTACTTGTCAATGGTTGAGATTCACTTCGTCGTTCGCGACTTCGAGATTTTTCACACTTTGAAGACTCTTGGCCAAGTTCCTCTGGAGTGCCGAGTCTCCGGATTACTAGATCTTCGGCCATGTGGACCAAACGGGTAATTTCCAAAGATGAAACATGTCAAGGTAGAGAGGACACATGGCCCCTTCAGTGGGTGACACGCGTCACATGTTAATGGACCTATAGGGTCTTTGAAATGCCAGAATCTAGGTGGCACGTGGCATGTTGATCGTGGGTCCATGTCACCCTGGATGAAATCATTGTGCCATGTCACTCCAGACTGATAGCCTTCTAACATCCCTCATATCTCACGGTGGAGATCCAACCATGTAGATCCATAGATCTACGGCTCATGTTACTTCGATAATTCAACATTCGAGGGTTTTGCTTTGCTAACTCCTTGTGACTCCCGTATTTGGTCAGCGTCGGGCTGACCATAGTCTAAATATAATGGTCAAGGTCTATCCACATAGACCTACAGATGTACGGCTCTCGTGGCTTCGAGACTTCGGTTTGCGGGAGTTCCTCTTCTCGTTAACACAATGACTTAAAACTTATGAAGTGCCACTCTCTGAACCATGGGATCTAGCGACACGTATCCCTTTGGATGGACAGTCTTGATTCACTTCAAAATTAGAGACTTCGGAGGATCTATCTCCCTTATGAAGAATAATACACAAAGTTCGTCGAACTCATGAAGGCTGAAGGATTCAGGGGGAGGGTTAATACCCGTGCTCCTTCTCCAAATCCAACGGTCATGACAGACCTTGGCTCCTCTCAAACGGATCTCATCCGCTCATCTTCCAAACGAAAGGATCATCCCTTTCGAGACTTAAATCTTGCTATCCTTCCTGAGCTTCATATGCTCTGAAGGACTTAGGTGTGGACGTGTGCTTTGCGCTCTTTCTCCTGATCTTGAGACTTAGAAGAACCTCCCGCATACCCCTTGCGCTCATTCACCAATATTTGGAACTTAAGAGGTTCTTGGTCTCTTCCCGCCTTGCAAAGACTCTGTGCATACATGCACTACCTCTCCTGAGCTTAACATACTCCTTTTTCCAGGAAATTCAAAACAATAGGAAGTGTTGATATGTATACGTAAAACTATTCTCAAGGTTGACAGACTCACAATTCATTTGCTTTAACTTGATCCACTATAGGGCCTAAGCCTTTACATGTAAAAGCCATATATTTCCTTACTTGCTTAAATACACAATCTAGCAAAAGATAAGGGAACACAATCTAACCATCAAGCAACATGCACATCCCTGAAACATTCACACGATATCCAACTTTATTTTACAGTTACAACTCAAATATACAGTGTATAAGAATAATTATCTATTTCAGATTGTAGCCAACGAACTGACTATGGGTGTGCACCTTTCCACCTAACCATAGGCTTAGAGGCATTCACTCTTAGCACTCTGGCCACCCCCGTGCCAAGCCATGATATCACTAGGGAAATTTCCTAGTTTCTCAAGGATTCCTTCTCTGTCACGGTCTCTGCAAGGTTTATCAGATACCTCCTCAGGATCAAGCTCGCAGTCTCCTGTTCAATTCACTCTCTTCTGTAAGTTCTCAGAGATCTTTTCTCTTGTTCTCTCCAGTAACTAGAACAACTTATCAAGCTTCCAGTTCCTCTTCTCAGTTGGAGAGCCTCATCGCCTCTCTCTTACGTGCGTCTTCTCTCGTCTCTATTTTCTGTATATATTTTTCCCATGATGGTTCTCGACCAATCCTGTTTCCTTCTGTCAGAAGGAAACTCGGGTCAGCCTGTTCTTCCAGACCCTGCGGTACTTCGGGCTGTCATTCTTCAGTCAGACCATGCTTCCATTCATGGGGGTGGTTGAGTATTCAACCACCATTCCTTCCTTCATTAACTGATTCCTCTCCTTGGGATCTGGAGGGGGTTTATCATTCCCAACAAGGGGAAATTCGGGGTCATTTGACATAATGAACCTTCTCTTACAATTTTCCCATTATTTCCTCTAGTGATATCATGGCCAGTACTTCAAGACTTCACCGCCACAGTCAGTTATTGGAAATTCAAAAAATAATACATTTACATTGGTCCCATTCCATAGCATGTTAATCATAATTAATGATTAATTACAAGCTGGGGAAAATGGGGTGTTACAATAATGTTTTTTTGATGCCCTATTCCAATAATATCAATGAGTATTCCATATTATTCCTTGATAATGATGATATCAATATTCTTGTCTTCGTAGAAATATTTCCTAGTTATGAGGGTGTCGATATGGTTTCACATTTGATGGTTCTCCTTCTCCTTGCACACCAATTTCAGTTGTCTTCTTTTTAGAGATAATGACATCCTCTGTTCTCTTTGCTTGGTCTTTGATTACTCTAGCCTTGGAGATAATCCCATCATATTTGGCATGCACATCCTTTAGATGGAGTTCAACTTATTCAAGTATCCTTTGGTGACCTTCTTGAATCGTGTCTTCTTTCTCCTTTTGAAGTTGCAATTTGACATCATCTATCAAATTCTTACCTCCAATTCTATATTGCATTTCTAATTTTATCTCATTAGTATTTAGGGATTCCTCAACCTTCCTGCAAATTTCCTCTTCAAGTTTTCTGATAGTGTCCTCTTAAATTTTTGTGGTAATATCTTCATCCCTATTCTTTGATTCAAACTCCTATACTTGTCTTTTCTCCTTCTTAACATCATTAAGAAGTTCTTGATTATACTTATGTAACTTTTTTATTTCTTCATCTTTATTTTTCAATTCTTCCTTTAACTCATTTTTTTCCAGCTTTCCATTTATAATATTTTCTTTCTTTAAGTTCATAACCTCCTTGATGAGTAATTCATTAAGAGATTGCATCTTGGAAAACTCATCATCTTTCTTAATAATATATTTTCTTAGTTCTTCATTATCCTTTTGCAATTTGGAGAGTTTTTCTTTTGCTTTTTTTTATTCATCTTGAATTTTATACATTGCCTCCATTTTTTGTATCCCTAATTCAAATTTATTTGAAAACAGTTCTTCAAATTCTTTCCATGTGATGTTTTTATAGTATCGTTATCGATACTCATCCACCACTCCCAAGCTTCACCATATGTATTTAACTAGTTTAATTGCAAAGATACCATTATGAACCCAACCTTTTGACATTTTTAGGCATGTTATTTGAGCTTGAGAATATCATAATCTAGTTTTCTATTGTTTTGATCTACGTTGAGCTTATGGCACTATTTATCATCAAATAAATAGAAGGATCATGATCCATATATAGTTAATAATGATAGAGTGAGATAATATTTTTATGTTTTAGATAGACATGTGGGCAGTTAAGGTGATACTAGCATAACTCTTCACTATGCAACCTCTCTTTCCTATTGAAAAGTAGAAATTAAAAAATGTTTGAAGTTATTCTCGATGATGTATATGCTCGTGGTTCCCATACCAATTGACATTGAGGATAGAAACATTAATAACTCCTTTGGTTTTCTTACCACAATAGATTAACCATGACCGGAAATTATTTTGTTGAACATTATTATAATATAATTTATTTGTCACTTTAGCTTTTTTGAACATGGTTTTCCTTGTTCTTTTCTATAAATAAATATACTTACTAGCATACTCTCTAAACGAGAGAATGAGAATGCCAAAGTAATAAAAGTAAAATAAATAAAACTTATAAATAAAATTTACAAATTTTAAGAAGGTATAATACATGAAACCTGAACTATCCCTAAACCATAATCCAACTAATGTAAAATATTATTATTCCAAGTTATGATACATAATATTATTTTAATTTTATGAATTTAGTTTTATTTGTTTTTAAACCTTTAAAAGGTACTAAAAATAATTTTTTTTATATAAATCTTAATCATATTAATTATGAATCCATAATTTAAATGATTCTATGTTCATTTTCAATATATTTAAATTCATTGTCTATAAATTTAAATATCTTTATGTAATTATGAATCATTCTGATTTATTCTTGATAAGGATTGAATATCTAATATTAATACAAGTTTGTAATGTATATAGACTCAAAAATATTATTGTATGACTTAAAGTGATTAGTTTATTCTTCTTTATAAATCGAAATATATGTTTTGATTTATTCTTGATAAGGATTGAATATCTAATCTTAATACAAATTTGTAATGTATATATACTAAAAAATATTCTTGTATGAATTAAAGTGATTCCAATTTATTCTTCTTTATAAATCTAAATATATGTTTTCCAATGAGAGAATGATTATGGTTTATGATGCACACTTATATATGTTTTCCAAGGAGAGAATGATTATGGTTTATGGTGCACACTTATATTGTTTATATATCTAAATATTATTTTCTCTGGATTGTTCTTTTATGATGCATGTTTTACACTCAATATACACATAAATACCATTTTGTCTCAATCAAAATTGACTGTTTGTGATGCATTTTTTTCACTGTTGATAAATTCAAACTACGTAATTTGGTTAGTTTATGTTCCTTTCATTTGGCTGCAAATCAACATTAATTTAATGTAATGAATGGAGCATCTTAGATTGGATTCACTTAGTTTAATGTAAAATATTATTATCACAATTTATGATGTAAAAGATGACAAAGTTAGCAATAATATCATAATATCATTGGTAGGCATTACTTATTTTTGTATACCTTCTACACAACTTACAAATTATTGTAATCCTCAAAAGGACTGATTAAAATAATAACCTTCCTATCTAAATTCCATCAAATATGAAAGTTTAATCTTTTAATAAAGAATTATTAATAATTTCTATCTATATTATATGATACAAGTAACTAAAATTATGGAAATATCGCATTCTTTTATCTTTAAATACTTATAGTATAAGAAACTATGTTTGGTCATATAAAGTGTTTGGTGGAAGAACTTCTTTAAGTATGCATAGTATAAGAAACCATGTTTGGTCATATAAAGTATTTGGTGGAAAAACTCCAAAATCTTTGTCAACCTCTTCTCATACACCTTATCCACCTAAGAATGATGTCCTTATATTGGAGGGTATAAGTGTAATGTATCAACATGTCTTTAACATATATTGGAGGGTATAAGTGTAATGTATCAACATGTCTTTAACATATATTGGAGGGTATAAGTGTAATGTATCAACATGTCTTTTAAACTCTAGGAATCGTGAAGTTACATGATATTGATCTAATATTCATTCTTTTAATTCATAATGTGTAATATTTTTAAGCTACATGATAAAATATATTGGAGGGTATAAGTGTAATGTATCAACATGTCTTTAAAACTCTAGGAATCGTGAAGTTACATGATATTGATCTAATATTCATTCTTTTAATTCATATTAGTGTAATATGTTTTTAGGGGAAATCGAGAAAATAATGTTTTTCCTCCAAAATTTTTTAAAAATATCTTAATTTCTTCATGTCCTTTTTTTCTTTTTCATATAAGTTCACATAATATTTTGTTGCATCAAAATTATATAACAATGATTTATTTTCTCTCTCTCATTAGTATTTGTCTATAAACAATTTTCCTATCAACAAAATATTATTAAATCATGTAAAGCATGAAACAAAGACTACTATAAAATATTTTGGTCATGTATAATCTATTTATTGGAAAATAATGATTATTTTTTGACTTAAAGTAAGACGATAAAATATTTTGGTCATATATAATGTATTTATTGTGAAATAATCATTTTATGATTATTCTTTGTATTGTGATAAGTTTCCATTTGTCTTTAAAAAAAATTATCTTCTGTTTTCTACCATGTTTTTGGTTTTATATAAGTAGTGCATTAACATTAAACATGTTGTGAATTTATGTACTAATTTGCAAATTAGAATGATTTTATAAAAATACATCATCCTTCTATTCAAGCTTTGGAATATGTATTTTGCATTACAAATGCATGACTTTTAAGAAAAATATCCATTTAGTCATTAGACACCAATTAATTCAATATCTTCTACTAAATGTATTGAAAGGTTAGCATGAATGTCCATGAAACTTAAAGAGAGTTTCTCCTCCAAGGTGTAAACGATTTTTTTCATCTCTTCTTATAATGATAAAATAGAATCAACAACAATATTCATTTAAGTGGTCTATATATCAAATTAATATAAAAGACACCATAAAATAGAACCAGGGTTTGAAAGTGTCTAGGCCTTGTTCTGCAGTGCACATACGATGCATAGAGTCTTGATCTTTGACACTTTAATTTTAGCAGCCTAGACGTTTATTCCGGTGAAATCCCTGTCGATGAAGCTCAAGGTGGAGACATTTGATGATTCAGTGAAATTTTGAGTATTTAGGTTCGATCTTCTTATAAGCTTTTAATTGGATGAGTGTAAAGATTTCATATTTTGAATCGTTAGGTTTGTATTAGTATCAGTTTGCATGCAAGGTTTTTTCTTAAGAATCTTGAGCTCTCTTAGCTCATTATCTTCATGAATATCTAGCTCTTTGAATGAAGAAAATTATGCACTTTCATTATTCTTGAATTGTGAAAAATTGATCTGTAATATGTTAAATTATTCGTTGTTTGCACCTCTTGATGTCGTATGTCTCCATGCCTGACACATCGGCTGTAGTGTGGTCATTATTCTTCGAAAAGGACGAGATATGTTTGAAATTCTATGAATGAAGTTTTGGAAAGTAGTCCTTTGCAGGTCTAGTCCCAATCCTCTACAACCTTTGCAGTTGGGGTGCAATCTCTTCGATCGGGACTCAAAAATCACTAATAAAAGCTTGGATAAGACAAGCATTTAGATTTATTGAGATTTCTGGGCAAAGTCCCATTAGCACTGCATTTGAACTAAAAAAAACTACAAGGTTTTTTACTGTTAAATGCCACCAAAAGATGTTAAAATAGTCATATTGCAATCTGTAAGCCCTCAGAAAATTGCATAATGTTCATGTTCTATTAATGTACGAAGCGATTAGCCTGAAATGTTTTAGTATTTTTGACATTTGAATCCTACTTTAAGATGTAAAAAGTGTCTTAGTGCATTCCATTAGCCGTGCAAAACGTGTTAAATGTACCATGTTTATTCATTTTTTGAAGTGAAATTCAAGGTTGGGTTTCATTCAACCATGCTCGAGGGGATTCACCACAAAATGCTTTCTAAATTCAACTAATCATCCAATCATATATACACTGTAAAATAATCCTCTATAAGTTGTGGACTCTTTGATTAATCATTTGGGAAAAAAATCTATCATACCTAATCTAATATATATTTCTAATAATTATAAATATCGGGAGATCATTTTTATAAATTTCACAATATTTAGAAATTGAAATATAAATTTCACAATATTTAGAAATTGAAGTGTATTGGTATTTACATGACTACATTAAAAACCAATACACTTTGTGGTTGTCACCTGCATTGCTTCTGCGATATTGTGGCCCAATCTACCAATTGTGACAGGGATCGTCGACTCTTCAACTATCACAAAAAATAGGTTGGGCCAAATTCCAGCCCTCATTTCATCCATAGATCACTGAATGATCTTGAAAATATAGGTACCGTGTTTAAAGTAGAACGCAAATATGCAAAATACAATTATATTTGTAGAAATAAGGTACACACTTTTTGGTTTGTTATTTTCTGAACATGATTTCTACACTATGATTATGATGAGCTGACCAGGCGTTGGGAATGGAAAGGGCAACACAAAGGACTTTGGTCCATAATACAAGAGGTTTCATTAAGAATGTTTCATATTAATGTTGTTAATTGAGATTATAAAAGCTTTGCGGGATGTTTCATATTAATGTTGTTAATTGAGATTATACAAATATTGTAATTAAAATGAATGTATTTGAAATTGAGTGTTTGGTTCATGCCCCTAGTTGGTTCACTATTTGGATGATGTTTGGCTCATGCCCCCAAAGTGTCTCAACTTGTATAAGGGAAACATAGAAACATGGAACTGTTCACCACTCGGTTCATTGAGCAGAGAAACAATGTTTGACATTGCAACCTTTTACCTCGACCCTTTCTACCCACCTAAACAGTGTGCACACTACCATCACATTGCAACCTTTTACCTCAACCATTTCTACCCACCTAAACAGTGTGTCCACTACCATCCATAAGCAAAGACCTTACATAAAGCCCCTAAAACACCATCTATCTTCCTTGGATACATGTCTCTAAATACATATTTTAAGTTTATATGTTTCCTCTAATTTTTTTATATACTTTATATTTATAAAGTTTATATTATTCTTCCATATATATATGTATATATTTGTATTTAAAATATATAAACTTTAATATATAATATTTAATACTACAAACATAAAAAAAACTTAAATAAATTAAAATAATAGTTATATATATATATATATATATATATATATATATATATTAAGTTTATAAAATTTAATATACAATAATAGTGTTATAAAAGGTAAAATATAATAAATGTAATGTTATTTATGTAATATAGAGAAGGTTATAATATTCTTTGTTTTCTTATATAAAATTTATATATACTAAGTTTATAAAATTTAATATATAATAAGTTTAATGTTATTTATGTAATAATATTAACAAGTTTATAATATTTTTTAGTTTTTTATAAGTTTATCATATTTGATAGATAATCAGAAGTAATAAATAAATCATTATGAAAGCAATGTTTCAAACATTGTAAAAGAAATGAAAACTAATGTAATGCCTAAAAACATATATCTAACATTGTTATCTTCCCCCCTTGTTCAACACTTGATTAATCAATTAATTAATTACTAACAAATTAATCATTAACCAATAATTTAATACTTAATCATTTAATGACTTAATAATTAATCATACATTAACCCTTAATCAAATAATTAATCATACTTAAGTTAATCATAGTAAAATTATAATTAATTAACAGCATATAATTGATTAAGGTTATATAATAATTAATTATAATTAGCTAATCTTTAGGATTATTTATGAAATTAATCATATTAATAAGAAAAGGGTCATTACATACACCCACCCTTCAGGAAACTTCGTCCCGAAGTTAAAGTATCTTATGGTACAAAAACAAGGAAACTCATACGTACTAGTGTATATGTACAAGAAATGTATGTGTAGCTAGTACA
>ML782279.1:336210-349816 GCA_009831015.1 Picea engelmannii
CACTTTATTATTTACCTTTTAAAATCTCTTAAACCACTTTGATTACTTTGACCTTTTGGGGCTTCTAGATGACATATGAGGGTCCTCCAACTTCGTAAGGCCATAACTCTCAAACCGTAAGGAGTTATGTGACGTTCTACATAGCACCAGAAATGGAATGACATGTATTATCCATATACAATAGTATTATCTGAAAATATATCATAACTCATACCGTTACCCATCAAACAAACTTGTGTCCATTACCCAAAAATGGGGTCTCCAACTTCTCATGGCCATAACTCTCTAACCGTGAGGAATTATGTGACGTTCCACATACCACCGGAAATGACATGACAAGAACTATCCATCTAGGATATTTTCCCTGAAAAATTTACTTTCCTTCATCTCATTATTCCACAATTAAGCATGGGTTTTCTTACTCCACAAAGCATCTTCCCGTGAGGGCTTTCACCATAAGGGGACCACTTTGGAGTTCATCCATATTTACTTCTTATCAACCATGAAAAAACAATAATGAGTCATATTTACATCAAACACTATTGGGTCCATTACCCAAACCTTTGTGCTATGGGTCTTTCTTCAAGGGTTGACATCAATGACAACCAACCTTAATCAACAACAAATACATGGAAAATCGTGATCCTTGAAAAGAAACATGTTTTTTTTCATGTCTTTCCATTTCATCTCAATGTGGGCCTATAGAAAGTATGGAGAGTGGGTACTAATTGGATGCAGAATTTGATTCTACATCCAATGAGCGCATACACTTGAAATTTGAGTGAACCTATAATTAGATAAGTCGAAAATACGATTAAAAAGGTAGTTTTCTTTCTTTCCCTTTGAAAATTCATAACTCTTATTTTATTATTTTCCTTGGGAGGCCCATTTTAAACTTAAAATTTCCCCTAATGAACACTACCATGTTGTTTTTAACCTATATTTTTCCTTAAATTATTTGTATCCCCTGCATCAACACCAACAACTTGTTTTAATCACTCATCTAAGAAGACAATTGTTACTTGTAGAGGGAGTGCCTATATTATAATTACCATTAGTGGAATGATCAAATGTTCCAACATATATAGTTGAATTTGCAATGGAAGGTCAACTACAAGCCAGTTTTCATGCATAAGTTAATTTCCCAATGGACATACCTATTGACAAACTGGTGGATGTAGTGTAGTAGTGAGTCAATCTATAATTTTTCAAAATTTTAAGTGGATCACTATTTAATAATCTAGTAGAGGAGTTCAACAATGTAAGGTATGAAGTCTACTTATTAAAGAAAACATCCCTCCTAAAAATAACTTCTTGTTTGACTAGATCAAACAACCTATAGGCTCTTGATCTTTCAGAGTATCCCATCATAATACAAGCATGACTCTTTGCATCCAACTTATTTTTCTTATATTCTAGAATATGAGCCCATGCTAAGCATCCAAACATTCTAAGATGTTTGATTGAGGGTTTTCTCCCACTCTATTTTTCAAGAGGAAACATGTCACATAGATATTTGGTTAGCATCATGTTCAGAACATAGTTTGAGAAATAGACAACATTTTTCAAAACTTAGTTGACATTCCTTTGACCTAAATCAAACAATGTGCCATTTCAACCAAGGTTTGATTCTTCCTTTCAAAAAAACCATTATGCTAGGGTGTGTAAGGTAAAGATATCTACTAAGAGATTCCCTTCTATGACTAGTATCTCTCAAAGGTATCACTCACATATTCTCCTTCATTATTAGATCTTAAATATTTCATAGGTCGATCACATTTCTTTTCAAATAATTCCCTAAATTACTTGAATTTTTCGAAGAAAAAATCCTTATTCTTCAAGAAATATACCCAAATATAGTTGGAAAAGTCATCAACGAAAGTCAAAAAATACCATGCACCTACTATTGATTGTTTGTTCATGGTACATAGGTCACCATGGACAAGTTCCAATTGAGTATTTTCTCTCCATGCCTTTCATGTTTCAAATGTATCCCAGTGATGCTTTCCAAGAACACACCCTTCATATACATAGTCAGGGGGGAAAACGTCCATTAACCATATTTAACTTCACCATCAGTTTCATACTTTGGAAATTCAAGTTTAAGTATTTCATGCCAAATTTTGATCCAGTCGTTAGTCTTAGATTGATTATAGTGGGTCTTGGATTCTTCTTAGGAAAATCACAAAAATTATACACTCTATCCTTAGCATCAAGAATACCCTCAACAACAACAACAAAATTATTATTCATATATTACACAACAAACTATTCTAGCCAAATTTCAACCTTCTTATAAATCTAGGTTAGTTGGGGTACATACAATAAATTAGCACTCAAACTTGGTGTAACACCCCAAGACCGAGCCCCAGTTGTAAATGAGAATATGTTTTATAGGCTGGTGAGCCAGTTTATTATAGGCCAGAAGGCTTATGTGATTATTAGGCCGGAGAGCCTAGATGCTAAAGGCTAGTGAGCCTATTTTTGTATATGTAAACACTCATATTATTAATAAAATGCATTGTTGCGTGTATACCAACCACGATAAAAGAGTATGGGGAACTAAACTCCACTAGGAAGGGAAATGGAGGGCTAAGAGCCTAGGAAAGGGGCTAATCTAGAGGGCTTATCTCCAAGGGAATACTATAATATTATTCCTAAAATATTAAGGTTTGGATATAACCTATGTTATCCTATGTTCCTATGGGAAGGGAACAAATTACAAGTGGAAAGAAACGAGCTCCCAGAGGGCCATGTGTCGCCAAGGATGCATGCATATATATGTGGGGGGAATTAGTCCATTTTCCCATTCTTCTCACTCGTCCATTCTTCCCACTCACCAACGCCTCGCGATTCTTTCCATGGACAATTCGTTATGTTATGGCCATCATTCGACCTCTACATCCATCATGCACACGTGAAGATGTACGTTGTACCCCCTTTCATGGGTAGCATACATGTACCTTAACCGAGACCGTACGATTACTTACCCACGCTAATACTGCTCCATACCTAAATTTTGTTGCTACCATCACCCATTCCTCACCTGAACGTGGTTTCTTCCATCACCTGCTCCATACCCTAATTATGTTGTTGCCTTCACCTGAGACGATACTTGGTTGACTTTGGAGCTAGATTGAAGAGGTGGGTTGTCAAGCTCATGGATTGAAGAGGCAGGTTGTCAGGATCGTGAGAAACTCTCTCTAGGTGAGAGAATTGTTGGGGAAGTGATTTCTCGAGGGAGCCCAACTGTAGCTACAGTGCTCTGAGACTTCCTGTCTGGCTCATTGATGAAGCCATAGAAGGAAAGTGGGGCAGCCGAAGGACTGTTGAGAAGAGAAGGGTCACACTTCCTGGGGTGGGACAAGCATGTGGGGAATGAGAGGTTGTAGGCTGTTAGTTTGATTTGGCTCCTCGGACAAAATCCTTCTTGTTGACTATGTAGCTTCAGCCTGGTTAGAAATCCCTTTACCCGGGTGGAGTTTAGTCCCAGCTCGGGGGTGACCCACTGCTGAGAGTTCTGAGCAGCGTGGTCTAAGGCTGGGAGGATCATGGAAGGTCTGCATGCAGTTGGTGGTATTATACAAAAGATAAGTATCAATTGTGTGTTAATTTACATGCTACGTATTTATACATGTGTTTATGTTTATGGATTTTTCTTGTGTATGCTGCATGTATATGTTTATTTTTATTTTCGCATGTATCGGTGTATTTGTAGAATATAATTGCCTGCTTAAAGTTATATATATATACAGATGAAATTTTCTTGTTCTTAAGTGGAATGACCCAACGATCTAAGGCTGGGTATGTTACAATATGGTATAAGATCCCCATTTTCCAACATTGAGCCTGGATGGGCCGAGCAAGTTGAGGTGATTCACTTGCGTGGAATTGGGGAAAAATTCCCAATTTATGTTGTTAAATTCTTGGAATATTTGGAGGAAACTGGCCAAAGTGGTGAAATGTTCATAATTTAACATATGTTCAAGTAAATTCTGACCTGGGATTGGTCGAATTTGAAGCGCAAGGAGTGCACATGCGGCTTATTTAAGATCCTAAAAGAAAAGAAACCTCCTTGTGAGAAGGAGAACGAGCGATATCTATTCGGGAGGGGACCGAATCCTTCATAGTCATCGAATCTGGAGAAGGAGAGCGGAGATTAACCCCTCAAGTCCTTCATACTTCGCTACTTTGGTAGTTTTTAAGTCTTTTATGTGAAGGGGGTAAAAGCCTCGAAGCTTTGAAGTCCCGGAGTGAATATACACCGTAGATCATTGAGAGGAGTACCTGACCATTGGATTTGGCCAAGGACAGATCTGGGCCACTAGATCAAGCACAAACTAGGAGGTGAAGCATTGTAGTGAAGATAAGATCACATTCGTCAGAGCTACGCATGAGTGAGTGTGAGTCGTATCTCTCACGACATTTCGGAGGTTTGACATTCCAGGAGAAATAAGTCCTTAAGTTGCTAGGAAGAAAATCTTCCCAAGTCCCGAACTCCAGAGTAAATATGGATCTTTCATGTTTGAAGACACGTGTCCGCAGAATAGAAAGTATTTGGGAGTTCGATGTTCCAGATTTTTATAGTGTTATGTTTGGAAGTTCTTCGAAGCCCGGAGTTCCGAAGTCTCGGAGCATCCGAGTCCTGAAGCTCTGGGGAGCACTTGTTTGGGAGTTAAGAAACTCGACGTTTGGGAGTTTTGAAGTTTGTATAGGAAGAAACTTCTGAAACTTGAATCTCTAGAGCCCTGAAGTAGTAAATCTCTGGAGAGTGAGGGTTCGAGAGTTCGTCAGTTCGGGAGTTTTGAAGTGTGATGATGTGAAATCCTCTGAAGCTCGAAGTCCTGAAGTCCCAGAGTGTCGGAGTGACGTTGCATGATGAAGTCACTTAGGGTGACATGTATCCACTTTATGTATGCCACGTGTCATCCTGATTCATGCTTCTCACAAACCTTTTGTGCCAATTGGAACTTGACATGTGTCACCCGTTGATTGGGCCATGTGTCATCTCCATATTTTTTCCATGTAGCACCCCCTGGTGTGTAGTTGCTAATGACACCCCAAAAGTTTGGAAATTCGGTGTTTGGAAGAAATGTTGGGTTTTTTGAATAATCCTCTGAAGCCCGAAGCTCTGGAGTTTCTGAGTCCCGAAACTCCGGAGAAGCATCGTTCGGGGAGTTATCCAGTTCTACGTTCGGAGGAAATGTTGTATGGTGTAGGCAGAACCTCTGAATCCCGAAGTTCTAAAGATTTGAAGTCTCAGAGCTCCAATTAGCACCTTGTGGCTAAGCATTGGATCCTAGCCAACGGTCATATGAGTTTTTCGTCGAAGAGCAAGGGCTAGCGCCTAATTTTTTTATGATATTTAAGGTAAAAAGGGGCTAAAAGAAGGAGCCCGTAGGGTTCTGATTTGTATGGACCTACACATAAAGGAGTAAAGAGGTCTGGTGTACACTCTGAGAGGATCCAACAAGGTTCCAAGAGCTAATTCGGCTCTAAAGAAGAAGAACAGTTGTACAAATATTACCTCCTAGGAAGGACAATTTTCAAATGTCCGTAACTTTCTGCTCAAGACTCAGAATTGGGCATGGAAGCGGGCATTGAAATGGCATTGAGCAGTAGAAAATAAATACTCACTCATAAAATTGACTTGAGCATGTGATTTTTAGGAAAATTAAAAGAAATAATTATGATGTATTATGGAACCAGAATTGAACATAATTTCTTGAATTTGTTAAAGAAATCAACATAACAAGTTCTGTTGGATGCACATTTTGCAGAGTTAACATTGTTAGATCATATCAAGATCAACACAGAGTGCAGAGGAATGGAATATGCACAGGGGGCTTACAGTCAGGACGATGATATCAGAGGGATGGATGTCCATATGGGTAATGAAGGTACAAACTCAAATGGACATGGAGTAGGAAAGGAAGAAAGCATGAAAGTGGTAGAGACCATTAGAAATTTGCAAAAATATGTCCAAGGTTATAAAGCTAATAATGTAAGGCGTATGAAAGCTAAGGAGAAGTAGGAGGAATTCAACATAAAGCTAATGCAGAGCTTGGACAAAATAGAAAACAAGATGGATAAGGAGAATGACTCAAGCAAATTAGGAAGTCAGAGGTATCTTTATGAGAAAGGAAGAACAATAAGTGTTAGCAGACATCACCACCACTCCCCAAGACATTCCAATAGGAGAGCACCCAGTAGCTCAAGTTCATCCCCTATCAGGAAGCATAAGAGGAAGTCTAGGTTAGATGAGCTACAAGGAGAAATGAACAAAATCAAACCTCCTACATTTGATGGTGAGCACAAGAAGGATGAATATGTTGAGACATGGTTGTTGGGCATGAGAAAGTATTTTCAATTACATAATTACTCTTCACACGCAGAAGGAATAATTTCCATCTATCAAATCAAGGGAAAGGAATCCATGTGGTGGGACCAATTTGTCCAGGTGCAACACATTAAAGAGAAAAATGTTACTTGGAAGGAATTCAAAAAGTATTTTTAAAAGAAATACCTGACTAATAGATACTATGACAAAAAAATGAAGGAGTTCGTTGAACTCAAGCTTGGGAGTATGACCATCTATGAATATGAAAGAAGGTTTTTAGAACTGTTAAAGTATGTTTCATCAAGGATGAGATAGTTAAGATTCAGAGGTATTTGAGTGGGTTTCCATCATTCATCAGTGACAAGATACAACATGATGATCCCAAAACATTGAAGGAGACCATAAGGCAAGATAAATTCCTATATGATCAGCATAAAGGAAAGATAACTTTCCAAAAATCTTGGGAAGACAAGAAGAAATACAAGATGGATCAGAGGAACAAGGGGACTGAGCCACCATTCTTCAGAAATAATCCTCATGGAAAACCAGCTTCTAGAGAACCCAGAACGATTGAGACAGGGGGGAAAAGGCCAAGGCAACCACCTATTCAATGTTGGGGTTGTCAGGGAAATCATATGTATAGAGATTTTCTTCGCAGAGGTGAAAAAGTGAGGATTGTTTACAATGTACAACAAGATGAAACAATGGAGGACATGGGAAGAAGTGTACCTAGGATCTATGCATCCCTAGACAACAAGCAAACATATTTTCAGTCACATATGATTGAAGTGGAAGGTAAGCTCAACAACCAAACAATTGTTATTTTAATTTATTCAGGAGCTAGTCATAGTTATAGAGATCCTAAGATGGTGGGAAGATTGCATTTTCCAAGAAGCAAGCGTGAAAAATATAGGTTGGCGCAATTGGATACCAGAGCCAAAAGAAAATTTAATGAGATGGTTAAGTCATGTCCAATGGACATGAATGGACTGAGCACCAGGGGATATTTGAACATCTTGCCTTTAGGTTCGTATGACTGTCTAATTGGTATGGATTGGTTGGACAAACACCATTCTATTCTAGATTGTTATAATAAAGCATTTACTTGATGGGATGGAGAAGGGGAACTAAGGACAGTACAGAGAATTCCCACAGAAATAACTGTCAGAGAAATTTCAACATTGCAGCTGAAGAAATGTTACATAAAAGGATGTCAAATATTTGCAGCTCATATGGAAGAGACACCTAAAGATAGGGTGTCAAATATTGAAGATTATGCAGTCCTAAAAGAGTTTGAGGATGTATTTAAAGAAATACTAGGATTACCCCCTAAAAGAGATATTGATTTCTCCATCAATATGATGCCTGGAGCAGCTCCAGTACCCAAGACCCCTTACAAGATGAGTACACCAGAATTAAAGGAGTTGCAAATACAACTTGAAGAGCTTCTGAAGAAGGGGTATATATGCCCAAGTGTGTCACCTTGGGGTGCTCGAGTATTATTTGTGAAGAAGAAGGATGGAACATTGAGACTTTGTATTGACTTTAGGCAATTGAACGGGGTAACTGTGAAGAATAAGTATCCTTTGCCAAGGATCAATGACCTTTTTGATCGTTTGAAGAATGAAAAAATAATCTCCAAGATTGATCTAAGGTCAGGTTATCATCAGATAATAATTAAATAATAATACATCATCAAGACTTCTTTCAGAAAAAGGTATGGGCATTATGAGTTCACAGTGGTGCCATTTGGGTTATCGAATGCACTAGTTGTCTTCATGTATTTAATGAATGGTATTTTCAGAGAATACTTAGATAAGTTTGTCATTGTATTTTTGGATGACATTATTATATATTCTAAGTCAGAGGAATATGATCCATATGGATGTCGGTGGCCTCCCACCTATTCCAACTGGTTCATTTTGGCATTTTTTTCCTAGTTTTCGAATCCCCGAATTCTGGGGTCGTTTTGAGGCCCTAAACAATGGTTTTAGGGATCACTACAATTATAATGTAGACAAAGTTTGATTTTGATGAAAACATGTGCATTCCTTGGATAGACCTTTCCAACAGGATATCATGTGCCTAAAACGGAGATGGTATGAAAAAGTTACGACCCCGGGAAGTTGATGTACTAACTTACCCCAATAGGGCCCACATGACTTTTGGTGCTTCATCTCCTAGGGTTAGGTTTTTGGATGTCTAGGGTTTTGGCATTCATGCATATTGTAAAAAGGCCTTCAGAGCCTCATTGTACTCATATTCTTGTGAATGAGCATAGTAGTCACATCTCTTCTCATAGATAAGCCGCCACCATTTCAGCTAGCTTGTTTTCCGCTGCATTTTATAGTTTCAACTTATTTCCTTATTGAATAGAAACCAATTCTATTGTATCTTTGTTATTCTGTGTTAAGCATCGTTTAATAATAATCTCTATTCATTTCATTCTGCTCATAAAATATGGATCAATGGTATCAGAGCGGTCTGCTACTTGTTGTTCTTAATGCATGTCCCCAATGAGGTCAGGGTACAAAGAATTGGGTCTCGAGCTTGTTTCTCTTGAGGAAAAAATATCTCGCACGCCCAAGCGACCTATCATGGTGGGAGAAAAGAAAGATGAAAGGATAGGATATCCTTTCAAAATGTTGCTTGAGGAATCTCTCACACAACAGAGGAATGAGATGATGGATAGTTTTGCACAAATCCTTCGGCAACTACCAACGGGTGACGCATCTTCCTCAAGTGGAGGCATCGCCCCCTTCAAGGTACAAATCAAATTTGATATTTCTATATTTGAAGGTCATATAGATGCAGATGTTCCAGACAAATGGTTGGATCTACTAGAAGGGTATTTCTCTGTCCATAACTTTTCGAATAGAGAAAAAATTACTTTTGCAGTCCTCAAAGTGTTATTATTACTTTGAACAAGAAATCGTACAGGATACCCGAGGCAATCATGCCTAGTGATATTTCCTTGATCTTTGCCAAGCAATGCAGGAAGGTCATATCTCAAACTGGTTAGTTTGTCTTCTTCGTGATTCGCTCTCAAAATGAGTGAAAGATTGCAGCCACATCCAGGGCCTTCACAACCAACCTCTCCACACAGTAGAAGCAAGTGGATAAGTTCATGGAAGGATACTGAGATATCTTCTCCTCACCTACCGAGGTACCTATGCACTGTCAGGTCAAGCATCCCATTGATCTAACCCCCAATGCACAGTTTCCCAATGGGCTAGACTACCACCACTCTATGTTAGAGAAGTGAGGGGATCAAACAGCCGATCCAAGAACTGATCCACAAGGGGGACATATGTCCCAACTCATCGCCTTATGGGATCCCAATTGTGCTGGTGCAGAAGGAAGACGAGACCTAGCGAGTCTGCATTGATTATCGAGCCCTGAATAAAATAACATTCGGGAACCGGTACCCGATTCCCTGAATTGATGAGCTCCTTGATCATCTCACGAGGGCCAAGTACTTTAGTAAGATTGATCTGAAGTCTGGATACCACCAGGTCCCAATAGAATATACATATCTATGGAAGACTACCTTCATGTCAAAAGAAGGTCTTTTTGAATGGTTGGTCATGCCCTTTGGTTTGACAAATGCTCTAACAACTTTCATGGGGATGATGGATGATATCCTGTGACCATTCACCAATAATTTTGTAGTGGCGTATCTGGAAGACATCCTCATCTACAGCAAGACTTGGGCGGAACACTTGTAACATATTCAGTAGGTTTTGCACACCATGTGACAACACAAGCTATATGCCAACTTGGAAAAATGCTCCTTCGACATGGACAGGGTCCATTACCTGGGCTACATCATTTATCAACATGGGGTACATATGGATTCAACCAAGATCCAGGTCATCCGTGACTGGCCAGCCCCAACCACACTCACTGAGCTTTGGAGCTTCTTGGGCCTTGCCAATTTCTATCGCAGGTTCATGTTGGGGTTGTCCCATATTGCATGGGCCCTCAGCCAAGTAACCATGGGCAGTGGTAAGGAAATATTTGTGTGGGGCCTATCCCAACAATAAGCATTCGATGATTTGAAGCAATGCTTGTGTTCAATCCCAGTACTTTTATTATCAGACCTGCAACATCCCTTTGAGATCGAGACAAACACTTCAGACTATGTTGTGGGCATCGTTCTCACTCAGCACGGCCACCATGTGGCCTATCATAGTGAGAAACTATCAGATGTTGTCCATAAGTACCCTACTTACGACAAAGAAATGTACTCCATTGTGAAAGCCTGTCGCCAATGGAGACATTGCATTCTTGGGAAGGAGACAATCATCCACGCTGATCATAAGCCACTGCATTTCATGCAGACGCAAGGTAAATTGCATAATGACCTTCATCAGAAGTGGTCCACATACTTGCAGCAGTTCCACCTCAACATCAAGTATAAAACATGAAGTACCAACCAAGTCATTGATTTCCTCAACTGACCTCTAGTCGTGACACTCACCGCAGTTCTAGACTCTTGCGACCACGAGACTTCCAGATAACCCCACCTCTATGAGATAGACCTTGATTTCTCCACCACCTACCAAATGTTGGGAGAAAACTCAGTTTTTGCTAATTTCCATCTTCATGATAGGTTGTTGTGCCATCTGGGCCATCTTTGTGTTACATCAAGCGAGTGAGCGAAGCTGATTTGGGAATCCCACTACAATTGGGTGGAAGGTCACTTCGATGTTGAAAAGACAATGGAAGTACTACAGAAACATTTCTATTGGTCGAAACTTCGACAGGATGTGGGAAATTATATCAAGTCTTACACTGCCTGCACTATTGCCAAGATGACCAATAATAAACAGGGCTTGTACATCCCTTTACCTACTCCTTACAAGCCATGGGAATCCATCTCAATGGACTACATCTTGGGCCTTCCGTCCACCAAGAGGGGAAATTCCTGTGTTTTTTGGTTGTTGATCTCTTTTCCAAGATGACGATTATGGTCGCCTATAAGAATAACATCACAGTAGAGGCCACTACCAAACTTTTCTTTGAACGAGTATGGGTACATTTTGGAATCCCACAAACCATTTTCTCAGATCGAGACAGTCGTTTCCTCAGAAAATTATGGTCGAGCCTCTGGTCAGTGTTGAATACCAAGCTCACCAAATCCATTTCTTTCCACCCCCAGACAAATGGCTAAAATGAGGTTGTCAATCAGATGATCGTGCATATCCCGTGCATGTAAAATTCCAAGCACCCCCACACATGGGATGAGATTCTTAGCTATGTTAAACATAGCTACAATCAAGCCCTACATAGCTCAACCGGCCACAACCCCTTTTAGGTGGGGTTGCGATTCCAACCAATGGGTCCCATGGATGTTGCACTACACCTTGCGGCTACCTCGGCTAACTCATCCCCTACTCCAACTAAAGCTGACAAAGCCACCCAGTTCATTGAGCGGATCTAGCACATCCGCCAATAGGTTCAGGATATTTTACAGAAGTTCAATGCCAACTACAAGCAGTGCCATGATCAACACCAGGTGCCACATAAGTTTCAGGTGGGTGACAAAGTTTGGTTGCACTTGCAGAAAGAACACCTTACAGGGCCCCATTGGAAGATTCTTCCACTCCGTTATGGACCTTACACCATCACCAAGGTTGTGGGTGACAATTCTTTTGAGCTCAACATTCCTCCTTTTCTTGGCCTACACCCAGTGTTTAACGTGGTTCTCCTTCGACCATATTTCCCACCATTATTGGACACCTCAGAGGTAGAAGAACAGTTGACACGAACAGAGCTCAAACCTGACTACATGCAACATAAATCTCGTGATCATATTGGGGACACACAGTTCAAGGGAAATTGACAACAAAGGATCCATCGTTATCGAGTTGTCAAAGCAGGGCAACTTCTACACCAAGGAAAGTGGCTCACCCGGAGCCAAATTCAGCAGACATTTCCTCATCTGATGGGGGAACTCAACACAATGGAGACCATTTCTTCTTAAGGGGGGAGGATTGATCCATATGGATTTCGGTAGCCTCCCACCTATTCCAACTGGTTCATTTTGGCAATTTTTCAGTTTGGCAATTTTTTCGTACTTTTCGGGTTCCCAACTTCCGGGGTTGTTTTGAGGCCCTAAACAACGTTTTTAGGGATCACCACAATTAGAATTTAGACAAAATCAAATTCTCATGGTAACATGTGCAGTCCTCTGATAGACCTTTCCAATGGGCTATTGTGCGCCTAAAACAAAGATCGTATGCAAAAGTTACAACCCCGAGAAGTTGATGTACTAACTTACCCCAACGGGGCCCACATGACTTTTGGCGCTTCATCTCCTAGGGTTAGGTTTTTGGATGTCTAGGGTTTTGGCATTCATGCATATTGTAAAAATTCCTTCAGAGCCTCATTGTACTCATCTTCTTGTGAATGAGCGCAACCGTCACATCTCTTCTCATAGATAAGCCGCCACCATTCCAACAAGCTTGTTTTCCGCTGCATTTTACAGTTTCAGCTTATTTCCTTATTGACTAGAAACCAATTTTACTATATCTTTGTTATTCTATGTTAAGCATATTTTAATAATAATATGTATTCTTTTTTTTCTGCTCATAAAATCCGGATCATAAGAGCATGAACAACACTTGAAGATGGTACTACATGTATTAAGGGAGCATCAGTTGTATGCCAAATTGAGCAAGTGCTCATTTTATTAGAAGAAAATTAAGTATCTGGGGCATATCATATCAGAGAAAGGGATAGCAGTGGATCATGAAAATATTGAGGCCATTAGAGGATGGTCAACACCAAAGAATGTGACAGAATTTAGATCATTCATGGGCCTTGCAGGCTACTGTAAAAGATTTATTAATGGATTCTCAAAGATTGCACACCTAATCACTTCCTTGCAAAAGAAGGGAGTGAAGTTTCAGTGGACATTGGAGTGTGAAAAGAGTTTCCAACACTTGAAACAATTATTAACCATTGCTCCAATAGTAAGGATTGTTGATCCAAATCAAGACTTCATTGTATGCATTGATGAGAAGCAAATTAACTATTTGGGGCATATCATATCAGAGGAAGGGATAGCAGTGAATCCTGAAAATATTGAGGTCATTAGAGGATGGTGAGCACCAAAGAATGTGACAGAAGTTAGATCATTCATGGGCCTTGCAGGCTACTATAGAAGATTTATTAATGGATTCTCAAAGATTGCACACCTGATCACTTCCTTGCAAAAGAAGGGAGTGAAGTTTCAGTGGACATTGGAGTGTGAAAAGA
>ML782279.1:349866-373067 GCA_009831015.1 Picea engelmannii
GTGACAGAAGTTAGATCATTCATGGGCCTTGCAGGCTACTATAGAAGATTTATTAATGGATTCTCAAAGATTGCACACCTGATCACTTCCTTGCAAAAGAAGGGAGTGAAGTTTCAGTGGACATTGGAGTGTGAAAAGAGTTTTCAACACTTGAATCAATTATTAAACAGTGCTCCAATACTAAGGATTGTTGATCCAAATCAAGACTTCATTGTATGAACTGATGCATGTAAAGAAGGACTTGGTGCAGTCCTCAGTCAAAATGGGTATGTTGTATGTTATGAATCAAGGAAGTTGAAAGAGCATGAAAGGCACTATGCTACTCATGATTTGGAGTTGGAAGCCATAGTGCATGCCTTGAATATGTGGAGGCACTAACTCATGGGGAAAAGGTTCGAGTTGAGGATGAACCATTATGGTATGAAATATTTATTCAAACAACCAACTCTAAATGTCAGTCAAAGCAGGTGGTTAGAATTTCTCAGTGAATATGACTTTGATATAAAACATATCAAAGGGAAAGAGAACAAGGTGGTTGATGCACTCAGTAGAAGAGTGCATGAGTTGCATGCTACAACCATCAACATGTACTAATCGGATTTGAAGAACAAAATCTTGGAGGCTACAAAATCAGATTTGCAATATATGGAAATAGTAACAAAATTACAACAAGGTAATTTGCAGTAGAAATTTGAAGACTACAAGTTGGGAAATGATGAAATTCTCAAGTATAGAGGCAAAATTTATGTACCAAATTCTCAGGAATTGAAAAATCTAATATTCAGAGAAATGCATAATGTGCTTTATGCTAGGAACCCAGGGTATCATAAAACTATTGCAGTTGTCAAGAGCCAATATTATTGGCCAGGCATGAAGAAGGAAGTTGTTGAGTATATTGCCAAATGTTTGGAATGTCAAAAGGTCAAGGCTGAGCATAGACACCCAGCTGGTTTTCTACAACCATTACCCATTCTTGAGTGGAAATGGGAAGTGGTAACAATGGATTTCATCACCAAACTACCCAGAACAAGCAAGCAACATGATTCTATCATGGTAGTGGTGGATAAGATTATCAAACTGCCCATTTTATTCCAGTGAAGCTCACTCTCAAGGAAACCAAAATTGTTGATATTTATATGAGAGAAATTGCTCAACTGCATGGTATACCAAAGAAAATTGTGTATGACAAAGATCTAAAATTTACATCGAATTTCTGGTAAGGAATATTTAAAGTATTTGGAACAAATTTTAATTTTAGCACAACTTATCATCCAGAATCTGATCCGCAAACAGAGAGGGTGAATCAAGTGACTAAGGATATGTTGAGGATGGATGTGATGGATAAACCATAAAAATGGGAAGACTACCTACACTTCGTAGATTTTGCTTATAACAATGGGTATCAAGCATCTCTAAAAATGAGCCCATTTGAGGCACTTTATGGCAGAAGGTGAAACACACCTGTAAGATGGGACAACCCAGTAGATAGAGCAGTGGTTGGGCCTGATTTACTCAGGGAAATGGAAGAGAAGATGTCAAAAATAAAACAAAATTTAAAGGTTGCTCAAGACAGGAAGAAAACCTATGCTGATAAGGGCAGAACTCACGGGGAATTTAAAGTGGGTGACCATGTATTCTTGAAAGTGAAGTCTAATATAAGTTCCTTGAAGTTGGGAAATTGTTCAAATTTGGAAGCTCGTTATTGTGGGTCGTTTGAAATCTCGGGGAGGATTGGGCCTTAGCATACATGCTTGCATTACCTGCATCAATGTCTATTCATAATGTATTCCATGTATCAATGCTCAAAAAGTCTATACCTGATGCCAATCATGTTATTGATTGGAATGTTATTCAGGTGGAGAAAGAAGGCGCTTTCCAGGTGCATCCGGTGTGCATACTAGACCGGAAGATCAAGCAGCTCTGGAATCGAGCCATAGAGCTAGTAAAGGTCCATTGGACCTAGTATGGTCCTAAGGATGCAACTTGGGAGCACGAGGATGCTATGCAG
Source organism: Picea engelmannii (assembly GCA_009831015.1). Taxonomy (NCBI): domain Eukaryota; kingdom Viridiplantae; phylum Streptophyta; class Pinopsida; order Pinales; family Pinaceae; genus Picea; species Picea engelmannii. Next base: position 351,875 of record ML782279.1, read on the forward strand.
GCAAAGTACTCGCATCTTTTTGAAGGTTTTTGAAATTTTGATGGTAAATGTATATATATATATATATATATATTTCACTAAGGACAATGCATAAATAAGGTGAGGGGGATGTAACACCCTGATAACGAGCCCCAGTTGTAAATGAGAATATGTTTTATAGGTTGGTCATCCAGGTTATTATAGGGCAGAAGGCTTATGTGATTATTAGGCCTGAGAGCCTAGATGCTAAAGGTCGATGAGCCTATTTTTGTACTTATAAACACTCATATCATTAATAAAATGCATCATTTTGTGTAGACCAACCAATATAAAAGAGTATGGGGGAATAATATCCACTAGGGAGGGAAAGGGAGGGTTATGAGCCTAGGAAAGGGGCTAAGCTAGAGGGCTTATCTCCAAGGGAATAATGTAATATTATTCCTAAAATATTAAGGTTTAGATATAACCTATGTTATCCTAAGTTCTTATGGGAAGGGAACGAATTACAAGTGGAGAGAAACGAGCTCCTGGAGGGCCATGTGTTTCCAAGGATGCATGCAGATATATGTGGGGGAAATTAGTCCATTTTCCCATTCTTCTCACTTAGTCTTTCTTCCCACTCACCAATGCCTCACTATTCTTTCCATGGATGATTCACTACGTTCTAGCCATCATTCGACCTCTGCATCCATCATGCACTCCTGAAGTTGTACATTGTACCCCCTATCATGGGTAGCATACATGTACCTTAACTGAGCCCGTACGATTACTTACCTACACCATTACTGCTCCATACCTTAATTATATTGTTTCTATCACGTGTTCCTTACCTGAACGTGGTTTCTTCCATCACCTGCTCCATACCCAAATTTTGTTGTTTCCTTCACTTGAGTCGATACCTGGTTGACTTTTCAGCTGGATTGAAGAGGCGGGTTGTCACGCCCGTGAGAAACTCTCTCCAGGTGAGAGAATTTCCAGGGAAGTGATTTCCTGAGGGAGCCCAACTGCAGCTATAGTTCTCTAAGACTTCATGTTCGACCTGTTGCTGAAGCCCTAGAAGGGAAGTGGGGCAACCGAAGGAATATTGAGAAGAGAAGGGGAACACTTCCTGGGGTGGGACAGGCATGTGGGGAATGAGAGGTTGTAGGTTGTTAGTTTCATTTGGCTCCTGGGATGAAATCCATCCTATTGACTGTGCATCTTCAGCCTGGTTAGAAATCTCTTTACCCGGGTGGATTTTAGTCCCAGCTCAGGGGTGACCCATTGTTGAGAGTTCTTAGCAATGTGGTCTAAGGCTAGGAGGATCATGGAAGGTCTACACACGGTTGGTGGTCTTATACAAAATATAAGTATCAATTATGTGTTAATTTACATGTTGCGTATTTATGCATGTGTTTATGTTTATGGGTTTTTCCTGTGTATGTTGCATGTATATGTTTACTGTTGTTTCTGCATGTATCTGTGTATTTGTAGAATATAATTGTCTGCTTAAAGCGTTATACATATACAGATGAAATTTTCTTGTTATTAAGTAGCATGAACCAACGGTCTAAGGTTGCATATGTTACACTTGGTGCATGATACACATAAATGATCACACAATTCTAGCATTTAATTTTACCACAACTAGCAATAATAAGTGCATACTCATTTTCCATGTAACACACCCATTACCCAACAAAACAAAATACTCTGATACCCATTAAATAAACATGTGCAACATAATAAAAACACTCATGAAACTACCCTTAAATTCATGAATGCGGATTATTTTAAGCATACACCACAACATTTAAACACTTAGAACATAGAGAAAAATGAAGCAGTTAAACACAATATTCAAGCATAATTAATATTGTATATATAAGCAATGATCAAAACAATTATGTTTGTAAAAAAATACACAAATAGTTGCATATATTTGATGTTCCACTCAACCATAGACTCTGATGCTCCAGTTCTCTCAGTAATAAGTCACCCTCGAGCTAGGGATATGATTCCATAGCAAATATTGGCTCCTATGGATGGCTATTATCCACTCAACATCCCAATACTTAGTTAAATTTCAAACAAGCTAACTCATACATCAATTCCAATCCACCATATCTCTTTCCCCTCAACCTAAAAAACCCAAGGAATGGGATCCCCTTATCTACCATGTAGTACCTCAGGCTATCCCTCTTCCCTCTAGGGCTCTATCATAGGTGTTGAAGGAAAATCTCCCCGCGGACAGGTAGATCTCCTCAAAGAGATAGACTCTTAACTCTAAGACAGAAAGTGCTTATCACGGTCACTGACTTCCTTTTAGATCTAGGTGGACTAGTGTGTGAGAAGGAAGGAGAAGAGGAGTACCTTTAATCGACGTTTGTCCCTGCACGCTCTGAGTTGAGCTCCAATCTTTCGCTCCTCGATAAGCCCTGTAGACAAACAAAGTACGAATACTTCCTACTCTATCAAGATTAGTCCGAAATAGGTCTATCTACTAAAGAGACAAATTCATGTGAGATTGAACACGAATTAGAAAGAAACAGGCCAAGCAAATTATATTAATGAGGAAAAAACATTTCTTACAGTCATAGATGGATTGCAGCAGTCCCGTCAAGTCCTCCTTGTCCACCCCTTGCTCAAAAGATCCCCGATCCGAATGATGATAGCTTCACCGATTGTTACCTATGAGATCATAGGTCTCTTGCTTCCAAAATATCTTTGTTCCAGCACCACTTATAAGATCATAAGTTTGGTGTGATTCTCCTTTTCCAATCCTCTTTCACCATGAGAAAGCTTGCTTATGTAGCCTTGGAGAGGCTTTAACCACTTGAGATATCCTTGGGGAAGTTGAGGATTTGTCTCCTTCAGTTGAGGATCTGCCCTAAGATCATGGATGGACTAGGGATTCGAGCTCAACTTCCTTCTAAGAATGAAAAGATATTTCCCCCATTCATCTCAACCACTTAACCACTGCCTAGAATATGCAGCTCTCCCTCAAAAGGGCCATCAGAGCATTGTAGCGCTCCCTAGTAAGCTTAAGGGGGGCACCAACGCTCCCTAAAGACACTCGCGCTCCCTCAGAAGGGCCAAAGAGCTTTATAGCGCTCCCAAACAGTGTGAGGGGGGGTGCCAGCACTCCCAGAAGAGGTATAGGGGAGTGCTCTCCTCCAAAACTTAGTTTTTGAAGTGCTTTCAGATGGCAAAAGGTCTGTAATCCTGCTGACTCATTTCTCCTCTTCCAAATCAAGTGTTTAATGTGTGTCAAGTGTCTTCTTGATGTCGTTTACATGCACGACATAGGCATCATGGAAGTATTCTTTCTTTGACACTTGCGACACTTGTGAGAAAAATGCGACACTTATAATGACGACACTATCGAAGTGAGTAATTTCGATGTGTGACAGATTGCCCCCCAAAGTATGAAGTTCAAAGATGAGAACTGAGAATTGAAATGCTTTGTAGACTTTCAAGCAAGGGTATAGATGCAGAGAACTTGACAAAAGTTGCACACAAACATCCAACAAATGTTATGACATGTTTCAAACCCAAGGCAGGCATACCTATGCTTGGGTGATCAAGACTTGCAAGATATTGCCACCATAAAATACACTGCAGATCCATAATTGTATTGATAAAAATGTATAGCCACTGAAAATACATTGTAGATCTATACTCTTATGACATGAATTGATCGTAGCCACGAAGAATACACAGTGGATCTACGATATGACAAGACATAGCCACGACCAATACAAAGTGGATCTATGTGACAGTATATGTGTCATTGTTCAAGAGAAACTCCATCGCAACCTGGGAAAAGTACATCAAAGTGATCACTCAACCCAGGGTATTCTTACTGATCCCGATATAGTACGAATCTAACCATGTGAATAGATGTCCTGATGTCGAACATGGCAGAAACCACTTGATTATCGGTCAATAATGTAAACCGTTAACAAGCACAAGGGAAATCACCATTAATGTCAATGATTCCCAAGGTACTCTAGTACATTCCAACGAATGTGAACAGATGAGTTGAAGTCGAACATCCATGGAATCATCCGATTAGAGGTCAATGATGTAAACCCACTGTCGAACATGAGGAGGCCTGCCATTGAGGCATGCAGGTCCCAAAGTACTAACTGGTTTCTAAGTCTAGTTCCTGGATAATGTGTTGAAGTCGACAGGAATAGGCTCGTCCATTTCGTGTCGTTGATGGGGGATACATCAAGGCCCTCCTTGAAGGAAAATCTCCCTATGGACAGGTAGATCTCCTCAAAGAGCTAGACTCTTAACTCTATGACAGAAAGTGTTTATCATGGTCACTGACTTCCTTTTAGATCTAGGTGGACTAGTGTGTGAGGAGGAAGGAGAAAATAAGTACTTTTTACCGGTGATTGTCCCTGCACGCTCCGAATTGAGCTCCAATCTTTCGCTCCTCGATGGATCCTATAGACAAACAAAGTACGACCACTTCCTACTCCATCAAGATTAGTCTGAAATAGATCTATCTACTAAAGAGACAAATTCATGTGAGATTGAACACGAATTAGAAAGAAACAGGCCAAGCAAATTATATTAATGAGGACAAAACATCGCTTACAGCCATAGATGAATTGCAGCAGTCCCGTCAAATCCTCCTTGTCTATCCCCTGCTCAAAACATCCACAATCAGAATGACGATAGCTTCACCAATTGTTCCCTATGAGATCATAGGTCTCTTGCCTCCAAAATATCTCTGTTCCAGCACCACTTATAAGATCATAAGTTTGGTGTGATTCTCCCTTTTCCGTCCCCTTTCACCATGAGAAAGCTTGCTTATATAGCCTTGGAGAGGCTTTAACCACTTGAGATATCCTTGGGGAAGTTGAGGATTTTCCTCCTTCAGTTGAGGATCTGCCCTAAGATCATGGATGGACTAGGGATTCGAGCTCAACTGCCTTCTAAGAATGAAAATATCCTTCCCCCATTCATCTCAACAACTCAACTGCTGCCTAAAATAGGTAGCGCTCCCTCAAAAGGGCCATCAGAGCGTTGTAGCACTCCCTAGTAGGATTTAGGGGGGCGCCAGTGCTCCTAAAGTCAATAACGCTCCTCCAGAAAGGCCAAGGAGCTTTATAGCGCTCCCAAACAATGTAATGGGGAGCGTCAGCGCTCCCAGAAGAGGTATAGGGGAGCGCTCCCCTCCAAAAACCTAGTTTTTTAGCTTCTTTCAGATGGAAAAAGGTTCATGAGCTCAGTTAACCTTTCCTCATCTTCCAAATTGATAAGTGTTTTACATGTACCAAGTGTCCTCCTAATGTTGTTTACAGGCACGACATAGGCATCATGGCAGTATGCTTTCTTTAACACTTGCGACACTTGTGAACAAAATGCGACACTTGCGACCTTTGTAATGACAACACTTGCGACACTATCAAAGTGAGTATTTTTTATGTGTAACAATAGGTTGGCCAGGAAATCTATCTACCAAGGACTCTAGGAATTTTAGTTGTACAAGAGTGCTCACAACATCATCCTCACATGCTCATTTGGATATTTTATCAATAAGGTTCACTCATAGGAATAACAACCTAATTCTCCATGCATTTTCCAACTCTAGTAAGTTGTCTTCCACACCACTATGGATACCTCCATTTTTCCCAGCAGTAGAACTCTCTTTTCCTCTCTCGTATCCAACTATAAAAACTACTCGAATTTCCTTTCTTTCTTTCATGTATGCTTGACTCTCATACTTTCCAAAGAATTTTGTACCTAGCCCATGCTTCAATAACTAGGTGAGGTGACTTTCCCACCAACCTCGTACATGAGTGTACTTAGCCCATTCTTCAATAACTAGGTGAGATGAATTTCCCACCAACCTCGTACATGAGTGTACTTAGCCCATTCTTCAATAACTAGGTGAGATGAATTTCCCACCAACCTCTTACTTGCACTCAATGATTGGTTTGATAAGTAAAAGAAGGTAAATATTAATAATAAAATTAATTTAAAAAAGTGGCTTGCGTTTATTAGGCATGTGGAGTTTCCCCTTGGACCCCCTTTTATCCATCTCTCTTATGGAAACTATAATGTCCCCACTTTGGGACATCATCACAGTGCAGAGGTTTATGATGACCAAAGTAGCCAGATGGATGTCGTAGCGAGTACACGGGTTATTGAGAAGAATTATGGGGTCCAGCTTGCATTTCTAATCATATGTCATCATTATGAGCCATTCCGCATAGGTTGGCTTTGGTTCTGTTTCATTCCGACAAATTCCATGATTTTGACTATTTTGGGCTATAAGTTAATTAAATTCACTGAAGAGGTCATTTTGGGCACATTACTTGGAACCTCTCAGTGTAATAGCTCATTGAAATCGGGAGGAGAAACACTACAGGATGGGACAGTGAGAAGTGACTTTCAGTGGCCAGGGAAGCCACAAGGAGAGATAAGGTGTTTTTCAGAGGTAAAAAAGTTAACTAATTAATTAAAGTGATTTAATTAATTACTTAAATATAAATAAAATGAAAGTCACTTTGGAGGGACAAGGTGAGAAAAAAGTATAAAGGAAAGGCAAGGGCCTCTACTCATTCATTCATGTATGTCTATCTTTTGGATTTCTGGCTTCTAGCTAGAGGGCCCATCTCTTGGGAGTTTCGAGGGTTTTGACTTAACAAACCCCAGAGGACGATTCGGTGGTGAAAGATTCCACCTAGCTTGTCCCAAGATTGGTCTCGAATATGCAATACGCTCCCACACCATTCTAGTTCCAGATCTACTCAGTTGCAAGGGGATTCTACATTAATTACATGTGCAGATAGTGAGAGGGCGCACCCGTTGAGGGTTTCCAGCAAGAGGGGCGCACCATCCATTGAGGTAGGATTCATCCTAGCTGAGGAGAAGAGATTTCGGGAATTCCAGGTATTGGGTTTTCCTTGCAGGTACCATAGCGCCATTATTGGATATTTTTGGAGGTATTCTTATGGAGGATTGATTGGCATTGAGAGAGGGATGATTTCCCTAAGAGGAGGGCGCAACATCACTTGGAGGGTGGCTAGATCCAAAGGTCTAGAAGGTGTTTTTCCTAGTTGAGCACTTGGGTTTTCATTGCCATGCCTTGATCTATCATTCTAGTGGATTGGAGGAGTTGGTGGTGGTCTCTAGGAGAGAGGTTGAACTATTAGGGTTTCAAGCATCCAGGGGGCACACCATTCCTTGGAGGAGGTTCATACCCATAGGGTTTGAGAGGGATCTTGGAGATTCATGCACCTGGGTTGTTCTTGCCATCATTCGATCTATTGTTTGGCATATTTATTGGAGTGCTTGGGCATCTTTGGCAACAGGGCCGAATTATTGAGGAGGTTCAGCATTCCAGCAGAGAGTGGCACCTTCCATCTTGGGGGTTTAGCATTATTGCGGCCCAGATCTACTTGCATTCAATCTTCATTGGATATTTGGCCTTTGGAGGCTTGTGGCATCTTCGATTGGAGCATTTTTTAGCATCTCCTATATTCTATTGTCTATCTTCTTAGTCATATGTTGAGCATTCCAGATCAACACCTTCATTGTAGCAAGTTCTTCTATTTTATGAATAAAAGAATATTTGAGATGTTTTGGCTTGTCTATCGTATTGCATATGGTTGAGGTATGTTCGATGATTGTATATTATTGTCTATTGCTGCAAACACACATATAAACACATCAGTAAAATCCTAAGTGTAATTGTAAGAAAAGTGTTTGACAAAATACCACAACCAGAAAAATTTTAAAAAGACACCCAAAACCGTGATGTTTCTTGGCATAATGGCTTGGGAACATTACAAAAACTTAGCCCCCATGACTCCATACTTATCCATCTACAACTCACAATGTATTTTTATCTTATTATTTTCAATGTAAAAGTTTTAAATATTACCTCACTTGGCCCACAAACATACAACGTATTTACAAATATATATATCGCTAATATGTCGATTAAAAACTTGGGTGTTAATTCCCCTCCCCCTACATTTTTCACCTTCTTTAGTGCACATCACCATACTAGTGTACATGTACATATATACAAAATTTAACATCACAATTCTCAATAACTTTGCAGCTTAACGAATCCTACAATAATTCCAATCAATAAATCTCAGTCCCTTCAACCTACACAACCCAAGGAAGTGTACCCCCATCTCTGCACTACAATCGCTCAAGTTGTCCCACTTAGGAAATATCAAATCTATGGCTCCAGGAACTCTAGTTTCCAAAAATGGAGTCTTTGTACACTTATATACAAATATACATTGAGATTTCTTCAAAATTTGCAAAATCTTCATGTATTCCTCTCACATAGCCTCTTCGTTCTCCCAAGTGGTGTCTTTAGGACCATAGTATGTTAAACAGACCTTTACTAGGCTAATGGATTAGTTCCTAAGTACTTTGAATTTTTGGTCTAGGATGCACACTGACTCCACCGGAAAGTCCCCATTGTTCCACCTGGATCACAGTCCAATCAATCACGTGGTTAGGATCAGGCACATACTTCTTCAACAAAAACATATAAAACACATTATGAATTCTCATGGATGTATGAAATGCAAGTATTTATGCAAATGGGTCTATTCTCTTTAGGACTTCAAATGACCCACAATATCTCTTTTCCAACTTTGGGAAACTTCCCAACTTCAGTGAGCTCCCTTTATCCTTTACTTTTAGAAACATATGATCACCCACTCTGAATTCTCTATGCACCCTCCCTTCATATGCATAAAGTTTCTTCCTATCTTGTGAAGTCTTTAAGTTTTTCCTTATCTTTACCATATTATTTTCCATCTCCTTGAGCATTTATGGCCCAATAACTACTCTATTTGTTGGGTTATTCCATTGCACTAGCATGTTGCATTTTCTACCATACAAGTGATCCAGATTTATGAGGGAATGAAGTGAAACACAAAAATATGACAAAAACATAGAGATACAATAATACTCAATTTCTATTAAAGAATGAAATATCTAGAGACTGTAAAAAATAAATACGTAGTGAAATGAAATCGCGAGAATGGTGGTAGCTTATCTTTGAGAAGTGATGGGATGGATACACCCATTCATAAGAAGATGATTACAATGAGGAAGAAAACTCCTTTTAACATAAATCATTAAAGAGAAAACCCTAAACATCCAAAACCAAAACCCTAGAAGATGAAACGCCAAAAGGTTTGTGGGCCTCGATTTAGTTAGTTGATATGCCAACTTCCCGGAGGCATTACTTTTTCATACGATCTTCGTTTGGGATGCACGATATCTCATTGGAAATAACTTTTTGAGGATTACAAATTTTGGATGGGGATAATGTATGTTGTTAACAACTCTTGGGCCCCCGAATGTAAAAAAAAAAAAACAATGTTTAGGGCCTCAAAACAACCCCAGAAGTTTGGGACCCAAAAAAACCATAAAAAATTGCCAAGAAGATAGGGAACCATTGAGTCATTGGAATAGGTGGGTGGCCACTGAGATCCACCTGAATTAGTCCTGCCCCTTTAGGAAGCAATGGTCCCCATTGCATCAATTTCCTTAGAGGGGTGGGGAAACTTTTGTTGAATATGAACCTTGGTGAGTTGCTTTCATTGTTGAAGTATTTATCTTGTTTGTACTTGGCATTAACTTGTTGAAGGATGTCATGAACTTGTTATTGGAGGGGTTGGATCTGTTCAACAAATATGGTTTCATGATATGACTTGGTCTGAGTGTGGGAGAACTCTGTTGGTGAAGGTGCAACATGAAAAGCTATATCAATGGGGGCTAATGGTTGGAACCCCAAACACACTTGAAAAGGGACCCGAAAAAACCATAGAAAATTGCCAAGAAGATAGGGAACCATTAAGTCATTGGAATAGGTGGGTGGCCACCGAGATCCACCTGAATTAGTCCTGCCCCATTAGGAAGCAATGGTCCCCATTGCATCAATTTCCTTAGAGAGATGGGGAAACTTGTGTTGAATCTGAACCTTGGTGATTTGCTTGCATTGTTGAAGTATTTGTCTTGTTTGTACTTGGCATTAACTTGTTGAAGGATGTCATGAACTTGTTATTGGAGGGGCTGGATCTATTCAACAAATATGGTTGCATGATATGCCTTGGTCTGAGTGTGGGAGGACTCTATCGGTGAAGGTGCAACATGAAAAGACATATCAATGGGGGCTAATGGTTGGAACCCCAAACACACCTGAAAAGGGTTGTGGCCAATAGAGCTATGAAGGGCTCTGTTATAGCTTTGTTTGACTTGGAAGTGCAGAGGTACCCCCATAGGTGAAGAAAAATACTATTTTTTCTCTTCTGCAATGTTGTCGACTTATTGTTGTTGTATATAAAGGTGTTTGGACGAGGTTGTGGTGGTTGCAATGACTTTCTATTCACCTTTTGACCGAATCATGAAGAGGCTATACTTTGTGTTCTGAGAGATTAATTTATGACACTATTTTGTTGAGATCAATGAAATGGTAGTAGTTGAAACTACATTTGGTACCCTATAGAGCTGACCCCCCATAGTAACAATGAAACTACAGGGCCAAGACTCATAAACAACGTGATGTTTCCACATAGATGTTTGTCCTAAAATAACATCACATACTTCTAGTGGGGAAACATCATACAATACCTCCTTCTTGAAGGGCTTGATGCCATAGGATAGGTGACACTAATGGCTGACGCAGAGATCTCATCCATGACGAAGCCACTCAATGTTGCATGGTTGTGGGTGTGGGGTTATCCGTAAATCCAACTACTTGATGAACTCTATTGAGATGAGGTTATTTTGGCTTCCACTATCAACAATGAAGGGTAGTTGGGTCCCCGTCACCCACATGATAGCGGGGTAACTTTTCCAGATATCATTGCAGTAGCATTATCTGAAAATGTTACATTGCCTTCATTTAATTCCTTCAAAGTGTAAAACTTGTGTTTGTCCCCTATCATGTGGATTGAGCATCCACTATCAATGTACCATCAGTTTCCTTTGTTTTGAGCATGAGGGGAGGTTTGCACAAGCATAGATTCCTCCTTCTTCTACTTTTCTTGCTCCTGCTTCCTTTTTCAAACTCCCGTGGGTTCTTTCTTTTGTTTAGAAAGGGTATCTTCTTCTCTATTTTTTCTAGAAGTTTCCACTAGGCCACTTCTACAAAATTGTGCTATGTGTCCATAGTTGTTGCATTTATAACATACAACATTGTAATCAAATAATGGAGTAAATGAATTATAGTTTCTATTTGAGACCCCATAAGTACTTTTTTTTTTTCCATACATGATTATTTCTTGCATATACTCTGCAATCTATTCCTTTATAACCAAAGTGATTGTAAGAAAAACAATAACCAAGGAAAGAGTTTTGGTATTGAGTTGTGCGAGGCCATCTTGGTGGGAAAGATCTTCTAAATATGTTCTTGTTGTATTTGGGAGGAATGCCATTTTCTGTGAAACATCATTTTCTCTCTTCTTGTTGTCTTCGTCACTGATAGAGCTTTTGAGTACATCAGCAAAGATTTTAGATTTTCCTTCATTTACTTTCTTCGGTGGCTCTATAGCTTTTGAATCTTCTTTGGTGGTCATCTGACTCTTATCATAACCAAGACCAACTTTAATGAGTGGTGATATTTGGAATTTGATGATATTGTCTAATATTTTAGTGCTCTTTTCAAACTTCAATCTTCTATTCAACTGAGCGGTTGACTTCTCCAATTCCTTTCTAGAAGAAAAAATTTCATCTTCCAGTTTCTCGCAATTTCCTTCCTTTTCCCTCAGCTAGATTCTCACTCTTTCTTCCATTGTTTTTTCCTCTTCTAGTTGAATCTTTAGGCTGATAATAGTCTTCTCAGTTTCTTCAAGGATTTGTGACAATTTTTCTTGTGCATCATGATCCTCCTCTTCGTATTTCTGCAACTGCGCCTTTTGTTTCAAATTCTTTTTCTTAGGCTTCTTTATTTCACTTAAGGCACAAATGAGTTCTTCTTCAATATCTACTTCCACATTTGTTTAAACATTTTGTTCCTTTAATAAATCCATCATTTCTTTCCCTTTGTATTCATTTTCCGAAGTATCAGTTTCCATTTCCATGTGTGATACCAACATCTACCTTCCAGTGGTTAGACTATTTCCAAAAGAAATGACTCTGATACCAATTGTTGAGCACACACTTATTCTGAGAGGGGGGATGAATTGGTATAAGACAAATTTTTTTGACTTTTTCAAACATCATCAACCATAAGAAAACAATCACATATGAGATCTATTAACTGTAGAACATGGAACACAAGATTTACGTGGGAACCCTTTCGGGAGAAAACCACAAAAATTTTCTTTACAATTCTTTGTAGGAACCAACCTATTGTTACAAATATTTGTAGGCACCAACCTACTGGAGACACCAATCCCCACTGGTACAAATCCTAGTAGGCACCAACCTACTCTTGCATATCTTCGTAGACATCAATCTACTGGAGACGCCAATCCCCACCGTTAAGCACCAACTTAGCAAGAGATACCAATATCTTTGTTTAAACAACACCAACCTACTCTTACAGATATTAATAGACATCAATCTACTAGAGACACCAATCCCCATCACTAAGCAACAAATTAACAAGAGACATCAATCTCTTTGTGTGAGTTGCACCAACCTTCACCGGGTTTTCTTGCTACTTTTTCCTTCACCAGGTCTACTTGTTATTTCTGCCTTCACCAGGTCTACTCGATGTTTCTACCTTCACCAGGTCTGACTAAAATTTGAATTTCCAAACAGTAACTTTCTCAAAGATTATTGTTTTGGGCATCTTCCCAAGAATGAACTTGTACAGTATGTCATGTATCCAATTTTACAAATCTAATTATGAGATTGTTACCTGGGGTACTTCTATATGTCTCCTCTGTTCTTTGAAATTTTCACAGTCTGAAGATAAAATTCTTTTGCTTAGAGGTTCTCAAGAACAGACTGGAAATGATTCACAAAGACTGCATTCTATATCAAGAATTGATGAAAATTCTCATAGATTATGATGGATCTTCGAAGGAGGAAGTGAGGGGATGGATAAGTTGTTGAATGAATCGATACATCTCCTCATATTAAAAAACACTATCTATCTTCATCCTCATAAGATATTTGATTTAATTCAACCCTTATTTAGGGTTTCCAGGGTTGGGAATGTGTTGATTCAGGGATTTTGATGTAGGGTTTTCAATGATAATTATTTTCTTTTCACTTTGTTTCAGAGAGAAAGAGATTTTGAGAAGGCAATGCTTGTTTCTATGGAACTGAAGAGAAATCGTTGCATGGAGGAGTCAAACAAATTAGAGAAAGAGAAGGCAAAGATTGATTGGAAAGCTAAGAGCCATGTCATGAGTGAATTATGGTTAGGATTGGGATTTTTTAGGCTTCAAACAACAGGTTTAATGAGGCTCACATTTTGGGAGTTGTCATAAGATCTGATGGAGCACGTATGCTTCTTTGTCACATTAATTTACTTAATGGTTAGATATCTATTCTTCCTCAACACAACCACAAATCCCTTAGACGATATTTCGACAGAAGATACTTATGAGAAAATCAGAGATTATATAACACTGGGTTGAAGCCCTCTTATTGTTGTAGGGGTATCTGCAAACCTTAGGACAACCTTCTACCTCATAAACTTTTAAAGGAGGACTCATAATATATCGTACACAATATTATGGTTTAATTATAGCACTAAAGTGCATACTATTTTTTTTTATAAATATTTTAGGTGAACGAGACATTTTAGTTATTGATGTGAAGTTGATGTGAAGTTGTTATGTAAAGAAAACCATAATCAAGCACACAAATATAGATCAAATGAATTATAATGTCATATACTGGTGGTAACTAAAACAAGGTGTATTAAGCATTTATATTAATTAGCAACACACTCCAAGAAGAGGCGGTGTCTAAAGAAATACTTATAGCAATGAAGCAGAAGTGAGGATAGCTCAACATATATAGAAACAAAAAAACTTCATAAAACTTCCTTATACTTCATTGATAGGTTGATTCATAGGACCATTTATATATAGCTCTAAAGTATAATTAACTCCCTTAAAGTGAGGAAGACATAGTCAACTTTGATTAGCTAGGGCATGCATCGAACTTCTTTTTTGCATTTACTTATGCTTTGATTGGTTGTCTTGGTCAACTCAACGAACCATGGACTACCTTTTCAACCTCTCAAATGATTCTCCTAGTCCATTGTCTACTCACTACCTACAAAAGATCTAAAGGTGTGATAAACCTACTATTTTAATATGTACATAAACTATAGCTCCAATAGTTGAAAGAGTTTGGATTTCTTTATTGTGTGTCTCTTCTTTTTTTCAAAATATAACATAATTACAAATGATTTTTAACCAAGAAATGTGGAAATGGGAATGGATAAAACTATTTGAATCTTAGACATACTTTTCTTCATTTCTTGGTTGCAAATGGGAATGGATAAAATTATTTGATTTTAATTGAACCTAATGAAGGAAGTAATGATGTAGTGGAATTTCCAAAAAGTAGTAAGAAATGGAGATAGAGGATTTTTCACATGATAAGAAATGTTCATATCTTAGGAGTACATTATGCATATAAAATTGACTAGTAATGTATAAATGTAGTGTCAAGTTGGGAATGAGAAATAGGGATCTTGGCTAGGTTTTGGGTGACATGGTACATGATAGATCAAAGCAATACTTTTCCAAAAGTTATATCCTCAACTTCCAAGGCTTTGCTTTATTGAGATAAATGTCTACAAGTCTAAGTACAAATTTAATCTTTGGGTGAGAGAAAGATAGTGTGGTGCCATGGCAACTTGTTGATATATTGTGCATTTCATTTTGGCACAATTCAAGTTGTATCCTTTCTCTAACACATCCAACATGTTAAGAATCTACTTGATTATGTCCTAATGGGATTCTAGTGGCTAGGATTATAGACCCAATTTATAAGTCCACCTTGCAAATGCATGCCCCATTTAAAAACGATAAATACTTAATATAGCTTGTTTTTAATTACCATAAATATATGCAATTATAATTCATTTGATCTATATTTGTGTGCTTTTGTGTCTAATTATGATTTTTTTACATCACAACTTCACATCAATAACTAAATGACCTTGCCATAGAAAACAAAAAAATAAAGAAAGCAACAATTCTTTACCAGCTTGAAAGTATGAGAGAAAACAATCATTCTTTACCAAGTTGCATGTGTGATCCCATCTCTTACATACCACCTTTCCTCCCCGATAATTTTTACTCTTTGAAGTTTTTTTGGTATTCATCTTTAACTTCACTCTTTCCCACTTCATCTTCAAACACAAAAAAACAAAACAACCTACATACCACCTTTCCACCTACAACCTACATACCACCTTTCCTCCCTAGAAAATCTTTACCTTTTAAAGTTTCTTTGGTGTTCATCAACAACTTCACTCTTTCCCACTTCATCTTCAAACACAAAAAATCAAAACAACCTACATACCACCTTTCAACCTACAATCTACAAACCACCTTTCCTCTCTAGAGAATCTTTACCCTTTGAAGATTCTTTGGTATTCATCTTCAACGTGACTCTTTCCCACTTCATCTAACGAGAGGGTTATATGTTATTTTGCACAACGATTCAAAACAACCCAATGTAGAGGAAAACAGACAATCCAAATCCTTCTAACGAGAGGGTTATATGTTATTTATTAAATCGCTAAATAAGAAAAACGAACGGTAAGATATGTATAATTAGATAATTTTCAAAATTTTGGTTAAATATTAACCATTTTGGTAAGAAAAATCAAGAATATTATAATAATTAAATACTCTAGGAGAAGAAATATTTCGATGGAAAAATAATTCTCGATATCTAAATCTAAAATTGTTTCTAAAACTGAACTATTTTTTTTTCAATTGAGATGAAGATCTTGTTTATAAAAGGCTAAGAAAAAATCTAAAGTCCAAAGTTTGCTAAGCAGAAGGCTGCTCTTAATGTTTGCAGAAACCCCTGCAACAATAAGAGGGCTTCAACCCAGGCCTAGATAACCTCCTAAGCTCTCTTAAGCGTTCTATGTCGAAATTCCTCTTCTTCATCAGTCTGCTCTGCTTGGCACTGAAGCGAGTATCGAAGAAGCTCTTGAATGAAGGATTTGTGGTTGTGTTGAGGAAGAATAGATATCCGGCCATGAAGTAAATTGATGTGAGAAAGAAGCATACGGGCTCCATCACATCCCATGACAGCCAGAATGTAAGCTTCATTAAACCCGCCGTTTGAAGCCCAAACAATCCCAACCCCAACCGTAATTCAGTCATGGCATGACTCTCAGCTTTCAGATCAATCTCTGTCTTCTCTTTCTCCAATTTCTCCAGCTCCTCGGTGCAAGGATTTCTCTTCGGTGCCAGAGAAACGGGCACTGCCTTCTCAAAAGCTCTTGCTATCTGAAACCAAAAAAAATAAAAAGAATTATCACTGAAAACCCTACACCAAAATCCCTAAATCAGCGAATTCCCAACCCCGGAAACCCAAAAGATGGGTTGAATTAAATAGGATACCTTCTCAGGATGAAGATAGACAGTCTTGTTCAATATGAGCAGATGTCCCGATTCATCCAGCAGCTTAGCCATCCCCCTCGCTTCCTCCTTCGACGACCCCTCGGACTCTGTGCAAACTCGCAGCAAGTCTTCATACGAAATGCAGTCATTGGGAATCATTTCCAGTCTGTTTTTGAGAGCCTCCAGGCGGACGAATTTCAGTAGTCTCCTGCCGTCGTCCGCCGATATCTGCCGTGCAGGGGGGTGGACGTTCAAATCCTGAAATTGTTCCCGCCAGCTGAACAATAGTTGGGAGGGAGGAAAAAGTTGGGACTGAGAGTGAGGATGGCTCAACTCCGTTTGCTCCCGACCGTGGATGAAACGGGGAGAATGCCCTCGAAAAAGGCTCTGCGGTCGAAGGTTCGAGTCTCGTCCGAGACGCAAGGCATGAGGGACATTGCGGAGGCAGGCACAGGCTCTGCGACTGGCAGTAGCCATGAATTCAAATTACAGAAACTCACCAAAGGGATTCAATTAGAGCTAAAATCATAGCAATGCAGACAGCTCAACTATTCCAGAAACACATCAAACAGAGAGTGGAGGGAAATATAGGGGGAGTAAAACATTTAGGGGACGCCATCAGAATTCGTATTTATGAGGAACGCGAGGGACCCAAACCGGTAATCAGAATTTGGTACAAACAATGTTGGGGTGGATTTCCGAAAGATGGCACGGACAAATGACTCATTGAGAAAGACCTTACAAAGCATCTTCGCATTATACATATAATCAGTAATTAAATTGGAAGGGATGGGTGAGTTAAGTGATTAAATTTAAAGGGTTATTTTTAATTTCAAATTGAGGATATATTTTTATTTTGAAAAAATGGAAAAGCTAAACGCTATTGTATTGTATTTTATAAAAGTAAAGTAGATACAAGTTTATATATATATATATATACAATTTTTTGTAATGTTAAAAAGATTATAACTTAAATTGTAATTTAAATAGTAAGAAATAATAAGTATATTTTGTAATTTTATGATGGATTATATGTACATTAAAATTAAAAAAAAATCATAAATATTAAGTTACATTTTAATTTTTTTAATGAATTTCAAAGTGTTAAAAATAACCATATAAAACTTTAAACACAATGTTAGAATCAAATATTTTTGTGGACATTCATATAAGAGAGGATTTGTTCTTTGCATCCATATGGTGCATGGGCAGTGCCACTTGGATTCATATATTGAGCATATCACAATCATGTTTAACCATGAGACTCATATTCAATGAAAAATCTCATTATGAAAGAATAAATTGTATCTCTAGACCTCTTTGTTGAAGGGTGATAATTTTATCAAAACATTACAGGAGCCATGAAGAGACCCTACATGCTTTATAGGGCTTTGGAACATGTAAATCTAGCATGATTACATCCATTACTAATTAATTTAGGCTAAAATGTCAATGATTTGGAGCTTCCTAAGATCTGACAAAATGCTAAAGAAAATTACTCATCATAGCCGCCATGTTATTCTTTTTAGGAGTTGAATCATAAATATCACTCATGATTCACATCCATTCTTGTATAATAGAGAAGTGACATTCTCTAATTGTTCTATGTTTTTTCCTTCCTTGTCGAAATCTGGCAACATAAATCCACACAAATCACAACTTTCTATTGTTTAAATTGCATTTATGAATGCAGAAATGGATTCAACATGTTGAAACCCCCTGGAGCACTCGGATTATACAGTTTTAACCACTCAAATATGCAGATCCAACAATATCTCGTTGTATTTCGGGCAAATATCCCCGAAAAATATGCCCGTATATAATGCTTATTGCACAACTAAAATTTGTAAGTCGAGACATTGATGGGTAGTTGAAAATGCAACCTTTCTTTTGAAATTTTATAATACTTGTTAGCCTTCATAAAAGACAAGTGATTTTTATAAAATACATTTTTTAAGGGTGTTTTCTAAATAACCCTTCTAGGATGGGTTTTAACCCCTTGGAAGGGCTAAGATGGGTTCAATTTTGATCACTGCATATAATGCCTTCTCAGATTTCGACACCCTTTCAATTAATTTGGAGGTGTAGATAGGTGAAATATTAAAGGGCATGTCAAGGTCATCTCCGATCATCTCCTTGCCTCCCATTAATGAGAATCTCATCTACATTTTCCACTGTTGTTAAGGATTCGACTATGTCTCCATTTATTTCAATCAATCATCATAATTTATGTTTTCCCTATACAAATTTGATTCAAATCGTATCGTATTTGAAATTAAAGATTGGAGTGTAGAAATGACAATGTCTTGAAGTGAGTTAATAAGTAGAAAATAACTATTAAGAATAGTCAATTGGGTGTAGCTGGGATGGTTGTGAGGAATGATTGTTATCCTCCCACTCGGGTTCAATTCTCATAATGACATGAATAAAGCTCATAATGAGTATGTTGTAATGGCTTCGAGCCTATATATTGGAAAGTTGCCTTTGATTCAAAATTGAATAACAAAACAACCCTTGTAAAAAAAAAACTATTAAAAATAATTTATTCAAATATTTCTTAAAAAAATATATTTTTCTAATCAAATTAAGTAGTTTTTAAGTAATTTTTGAATTAGTCATAAATGATTTTAGGTGATCTTGCTATATAATTTTATTTTTTTAAAAGATATTGTGATACTCTCGTTAGAAAATGATTTCCACAATTACAATTAAAAACAATATTTTTTATAAATAAATCAAGTAAACTAACTCCATTATTTATGTAAGTTTATTATTTCCACGAAATACACTTTTATTTTAATATACTTATTTTTGAAAATTTTAATTATCTTAAAATACACCAAAATTTCATTATCATTCCTATCCACCATGCAAAACTATAATTTTAAGTAAATTTTTAATCAAATTTAACAACAAAAACTCCTTTACAAAATAAATTAAAACCCTTATTAACTTACTCCTCAAACATTGTTGTCAAAAAAGTATGTGAATCATATATCCATATATGCCAAAACAAATTCAACACGTGTTAACCACTAAGGATTCCTCGTCCTCATCAATTCAAAGGCATGGCATTATGATGGAAATGGAGCCCACAAGCACTATGATGCAAGAGAGAGGATTATTCCTCGTTACGGCTCTTTACATCACGGGGCAATGTCTCTAAACTTTTTTGTGTGCATCTCACCCATCAATTCATTGTTAGGGGTCCATGAGCATGCGTTCAAGGTATTATCGTAGTGGTTAGGGTTTTCCAATTATTCTATTCAAATAATTAGTGTTATTGTTTATTTAAATTAATTTTGATTTTTCGGATTAAAAATAATAATAAGAAGAAATTAATTGGTTTGTTATAAAATTTTGTTTTTATGTTTGAAAAGATGGGAAAGAAACATTTCTAAATTTATGTAGTTTTGATGAGTTAATAGTTCAAGTAGATCGATATTGTTACAAATATTTTGAAATCAAGATATATTGTGGGCATACACGTGACAATCTAAAAGAAAGTGATTTCATCCTCTATTTTCTTAGTATCACAAAGATGACAATATTTTTCATCTTGAGGCGTTTTAGGAACTGTGCAATGTCATGTTTCACTATGGAGCTTGTGAGAGTTCGTTCTTATTTTTTAAACATGACATCCTATTATAAACATGGTTAATTATGTCCTCTAAAAATTTTTGTGGACAATAAACGGTTTAGTCCAATGATTAATTCTCATGTTTCCTTTGGTAACAAATGATGGATTTAAAGTAGCTTTTAGACATTTTGCTTCATGGAGCTACACAGTGTGAAGCATATAGGTTATGTTTGATGTTTCCTTCTATTAAAGGACGGATTCAAAGCAATTTTTAGTCAATTTGCTTCATGGATCTAAAGTACGAAGCCTTGGCTTGTATAATATTTTAACATCCCATCCCTAGGCGGGTTAGTTCTCTTAAAACTAAAAACTAATTCATAACAAAAAAGCATGAACAAAACAAACAAGTGCATTGAACATGTTAACTCTATCATCTAAAAATTCTTTTTGGACAACCAACAGTTTCCTATTGGTTGTCCAATGACTAACTTTGATGTTTCCTTTGGTAACGAAGGATGCATTCAAAGCATATTTTAGTCATTTCGCTCCATAAACCAAGAGGCTATGAAACATATAGAGTGTGTATATGATTTGACATCCCAAATTACAAACAACCACATAAAACATGACATCTTGTTATAAACATGGTGTCACATACCCACTACCATAATCAAATTTTCGTTGATTTCCGCCGAATCAGAACCCCTGAATTACCTACGGAAGCCTAGCGCAAGCTAGCTCTTTCTCTCTCTCCTTTTCCATGTGATCACGGGTCATGATCACAGTTCAAATAATCGCGGTGCCTCTTTGTATTTCGCACCTCGGTGCTACAGTGATGTCGAATCGTTCGACTCTGCAACCCCCGAACCCCGGCAGGTTTAGCAACTGGCCAATAGGGACAAATCCCTACAGGGTTAGCAGATGGCCAATAGGAACGACCCTGTCGCGCGGTTGAGTGGAGTACAGGTGGCGAGAGGGGAAACACGACACGGTGGGCGGTGTGACAGGCGACAGGTCCCACTTCACACGCCACACCATTCCGGACCCCCCCCCCCATTAAAGGTAGAATGGCAAGGGGGGTCCGGAATTCGCCTGA
>ML782279.1:373190-392841 GCA_009831015.1 Picea engelmannii
GCGTATTCGCGCCCTTGCTTAAAGTTGACGTCTCTTCTCCACATCTGACGGTCATTATAGACCCTGAGATCCCCCGAAGGAATCTCGTCCGTTCATCGGGACTTAGCCACATGCTAACGTCTCGATATTATAAGTCGGGATTTATCAAGGTGAGAGCCCGACCTCTTGTCAATGGAACTCCCGAATCCCCGATTCTCAATTTCCTGAAACGGGTAATCTCTCGACGCGTAGCCTCCTTAAATCAGACAGTCCAGATCTGTCCCCGGGTTTCCACCATGGAAAGTCTCGATCTCTCGTCACCAGGACTCTCGAGTTCGCGATTCCCGATTTCCCGAAATGGGAAATCTCACGACACGTGGCCCCCTTAAATCGGACAGTCAAGATCTATCTCGGGGTTTCCACCATGGAAAGTCCCGATCTCTCATCACTAGAACTCCCGAGTTCACGATTCCCGATTTCCCGAAATGGGAAATCTCACGACACGTGGCCTCCATTATTTGGATGGTCCAGATCTATTTCGGGGATTTCGCCCTTATTCACTAGGGGTTTAACCCTCGGGTATCTCCTGACAGATCCAACGGCTGTCGGGTTTTTCAGCTGAGATCTGATGGCTCAGACAGGTTCCTAACTTGTGCATTCTCCCACGACTTCCTGGACGTGGGAAAATCAACGGTCCAGATGTTCTCATGGACCTTAGGGATCTACGATCCCGATCTCTTCGCTACCCACGAAGACACAGAGAGACCAAGTGGTAAGGCGTTTAACACCCTACTTTCTCCTACCAATCTAACGGTCATGTGTGACCACAGATTTCCCGACGGGATCTCGTCCGTCGATCAACACCTATTCAGGGTTAAGGTACTTAACTTTCCAGCTTCTTCTTCCGATCTGACGGTCGTGAGTGACCACAGATCTCCCGACGGGATCTCGTCCATCAATTCGATACTTATCATGGATTTCTTAAGGCCTTGCGCCTTCACGTCCTCCTTCCAGGTTCTTGATGGGCCTTTCAATAAAGATATCTCTATGGGGAGGTTTACCCAGGGTACTATCTGAGGCAGTTAAGGGTATCTCTCTCCCGAGAACCAGACGTGAAGTCTAAATTAGATCAACATGCATATAAATAACAATTTAAGAGAGCATAAGCCACACATAGTCTTTCCATATAAACATACAACTACCAGTACTGATTAAGATACCATACAAACATTCTTATAATGAAGTCATTCACGATTTCTCAGCTTATGATCATAAATGTCAGCATACATATATTTCAAGATGTCAAAGGCAAAACACTTATCAGAAAGTAACACCAGGGGTTATGCAACTGCTGAGAGGGGTGCTCGTTTCCACCCAACCGTAGGCTCAGCGACTCCCAACGGATTTACCACTAGCCACCCCCGAGCTGAGACCATGATGCTGTGAGATTGCGTCTCTGTTTTGCCAGTGACCAGGAGCGAAGATTACTCTCCTTCCTCTCTGCTATCACTCACTCTGCATATCGCCAGAGTTCTCTTCCTCCCCTCACGTCTGCCCCCCCAATCGCTTCTCCCCCACGCCTTATCCTCTTGCAAGGTTGCGTGTGGCGCGATTTCCCTCACGCTGGTTAGGCCTGACGGCTCTACGGATGGGCGGTTCACCTCCCCATCCCTCATTAATTCCTGAGGAGCCATCTACCTACCAGCCTGCGAGACATTTAATTCGGGGCCAGCGAGCTGCTTTTGGTTCTCCAGGCCAGTGGAGTCCAAATACGGTATTGAATCTCGGTGGAAGTTAACGCCACCTTTCCAGGTGCCTTCCACCGCCATCGTGGTCTCTTTTTCAGCACATCCCCTCTCAACAGTTCTGCAATATAAATTCATAATGTTATTCACATTCATCGACCTTTTCCACAAGGTCCATTCACATCACATATTCACATTTCTGAGTTTGCCACAGTTCTAGCCAGTCCAGTTATTTTTTTACAAACTGGGGGAAACAGGGTGTTACACATGGTTTGGTTAAATCAGTCATATAAAAAAAATTGTGGACAACAAAAGGTTTCATTTGGGTTGTCTAATGATGAACATCCTTTGTATCTTAATATTAATTGAGACAAAATAGTTAACATCCTTCTTATAAACACGATTGACTTTGTCATCTAAAACTTCTTTGTGGGCAATAAACAATTTCCTTTGGGTTGTCCAATGATATAGCCTCTATATCCAAATTAAGTTAGAGGAATTAGTCATTAGACTAACTTTGTCATCTACAACTTTTTTGTGGGCAATAAATAATAACAATTTCCTTTGAGTTGTCCAATGATATAGCCTCTATATCCAAAATAATCTAGAGGAATTAGTCATATGACTAACTTTGTCATCTAAAACTTCTTTGTGGGCGATAAACAATAACAATTTCCTTTGGGTTGTCCAATGATATAGCCTCTATATCCAAATTAATCTAGAGGAATTAGTCATAGGTTTTTAGTTGTATCTCATTCCAAAGTGCAAAATGTTCCTATGAAGAAACAACTTTGACGGACTCCAAGCTCTTGGAACCTGTGGAGAATTTGTATCCTTTAGCATGTGTTCATCATGCAATCTTTCAATTTATTATATGAACAAGTGTTCCCTTTTATATTTTGTGTTCTAATTAACTTCGAATATGCCATATGAATAAGTGTTCACTAGCATGTTACCAAGTGAACTCCAATATTGGTGCAAAATGCGAGTAAAGTCCTAACAATCACTAAATGTCACATTGTTTTTCAGCTAACACAAAGGATTAAGCTTGCATTAGGAGAAATTTGTCGTCTAAAATGGGTCTCTTAAGAAAAATAATAAAACAAGAGATGAATTTTTAAAGGAAAATGAAGAAAACTACTTTTTTTAATCGTATTTTCAACTTATCTTTTTATAGTTTTACTCAAATTTTAAGTGTAGGTATTCATTGGATGTTCTTCCTTTCCCTCCAAAATATTTACCCTTATGGTTGACATCATCATCTTGAATCCTATTGGTTCTTTTAGACATCATCATCTTAAATTCTATTGGTTTTTTTTAAATTGATTTTGATAAGACTTTTTTTTATTGTGACCCAATTTTTACCTCAAAATTTCCCTAATATCATATGAGTTTCATTCTCATAAAGATGTCTTTCCAAATAATACATTATATACTTTTGGTTTGATAAATGTTTAGAACAAAAGAGTACTCCTACCAATTGGTTCTTGACTTTATTTTGATACCACAATCCTTCGTATCTCTCCCACTCATTTTTCTTTCGTTGGGTTCCATTTCATAAGTATGAAGTAACTTTGATTCTTGTTCAATGTTTTTGAAAAATAAATTAAATGTTTCAAATTTTGATATATTTGTAACTTTGATTCTTGTTCAATGTTTTTTAAAAAGAAATTAATTGTTTCACATTTTGATATATTTGGAGAGTTAATGTCTTTCGTTGTAATAACTTTTGGTTTTATTCACTCTTTTAAATTTCAACAATTAATTGTTTCCAATTTTGATATATTTACCATGAATGTGTGCCGGAAGAATCACAATGGGGAGCCAAGCTTTGCATGAGGTGTTAGGTGATAAGAATTATAATTATGATTATTATTGCAAATTTCATTACAATTTTAAAATTATTTAGAGATTATAATGCAAATTTATATGAAATATTTTAAGAAGATTGATTATCTTATTTTACAAAAAAGTCATGATCAAAATGCTAACAATTATAAAAGTTTTAAAGACCCACAATCATGCAACTTTGCAGGATATTTTGAGTTAATTTTAATTTTTATATGAATCATAAAATTTGGATTATTAATTGCATCAAAAGGTACTTTCTATATCTTAAGGTGAGGGAGATGTGTAATTCCTTATGTGCTCAACATGGAATTGCCACGTGACATTTAAAAAAATAATAACAAAAAAATATTTCAATATTGACGATAAATAAAATATTTCAATGTCCACCTTAAGTAAAATAATTTTATATCAACTTCAGTGGGCCTAATAGTTTAGAACATGTGTTTCCTCCTTGAAAGTCATGGGTTCAAATCCAGAGGGAGTAGGGTATGTACACCTTCGTTGACTTTAGCAATCAAATCATTACATGGAAAGGGTCCCTTATCCCACATATATATATATATATATATATATATATATATATATATATATATATAGTAAATCTATCAACTTCAAGAAATTTGATCCTCTCGATACATGACAGATTTGAAGATAAAATAAATCTACACTGATTTTATATACAAATTACTACATGAATAAGTCACAAATTTAACTAATACTTTTTTTAATTCTTTCTTAACATGATTTCCGTCCATGTGGGATCAACCTCTTAGTTGAATTGGCTTATGTTACCTATGATTCATGATCTTGCCACATTCGACTCAGAAAAAGTGTTAACATGAGTGTTTAGGCAACCTTCACATGTCACATGTTTTGTCTCAATGCAAATGTGTGCTTGCTAATACCTAATGTTTTGCTTATCTTGTGACTCCTTAAAAAAAAATTTATTAAAAAAATAAATAGTTTAGGTATCCTTCACATGTTTTGTCTCAATGTAAATGTAAGTGTGTGCTTGATAATACCTATTTTTTTTTGGCTTATCTTGTGGCTCTTTAAATTTTTTTATTAAACAATTAAATAGTTTAATCAATGTAAGTGTGTGCTTGCTAATACCTATTTTTTTTTAGCTTATCTTGTAGCCCCTTAAAAAATTTATTAAACAATTAAATAGTTTAAGCATGGCTCCTAATTTGGATGAGCCCTTTCAATATAATATTGATCGACTATTTATTACAAACTTATTTTTCTTTTTTAAATAGTTTATATTAAAATAAATAATTTATTTTCAAAATACTTTTACGACATGGACAATGCCACTACTAACGAAATTCGTGAAAGAGACCCACAAATAATATAAAAGTGACGATTATTGTTCATTTGGAGGATCTTTCTATCAAACATGTTAATGTTTCGTGGTGGAAACAAACGACTTGATGGATCAATCGATGGGATCCAACTTTAAATCATGGACCTTTCTTGTGTGGAGAGTTGGTTCAAAACCTTCATACTTTGAAGGGAATTTACAATGTCTTTGAGAGATGTATTTTTAAAATTTAATTGAAAAATTATTTGAGAAACATGGATAAATCTAAGACTTGGTATAAATACAATCTCTTCCACCTCGTTCATTCATCCATGTTGTACTTCAATAAAACTTAGATAAATTGAAAATGAATGCTAAGACTTATACATGTTTTATTTTCCCATAAGCCATATGGGGTTGGCCTATTGACAAAAGACTTGTATGTGTAAAATGGTAAGAATCCATGTTGTCTCCATTTGTGTTTGTTTATTAAAAAACAAACTTGTATATGTGAGTGTCACAAGAATCTCTATAAAGGTATGCATCGTCTCCATAAAGGTTTTCCTATTCATAAAAGACTTGTATTTGTGATGTAAGAATTTATGTTGTTTTCATTAAGGTTTGTCTATGGACAAAACATTTGTATATGTGAGCATTGTAATAGTCCATGATGTCTGCATTGTAGGATTGACAAAACTTGGACACACTTTTTATGACTTTATTCTTGAGCGAAGTTTGTATAGGTTTAGTTTGAGTTTTTGTATAGTTAATATATTTCAATTTCCACATCTTGGAAGGCAATATTCTTAGGATATTATTTTTCTTTGGCAGGTTTCAATGTTCTTAGATGCTCATTTGTATTAAAAAAAAATTATTTTTATTTTTTTAGCAGAAACATAATGAAGTTATCTTTTCTAAGAAAGAACTATTTTGATGTGGTAATTCTTTTAAAATCAGTGAACCTATCTCTATAGTTTTATGTACCAATGGTGAGTAGAGATCCAACTCAAATTCTATGCAATGATTTTAACTACCCATGCTACATACAACAAAGGGGACAAAAATAAACACACGGCAATAAAGTATCAACAAGCTACTCATTCATCATATGAAGATTACTATAATATTACAACAAATATATGCCCTTAAGGCTTCATAATTCCTCACAATCACTCAAAGTATAATTCAATGTCTTTGCATATTATACATGCTCTTGATGTTCTACCCTTCTTGGACTTCTCCTTACTCAACTATAATTTGTCAATCTAGAAAACACTTTGCCTCCTTTGTATTTCTTCTAATATTTTTCTTGCATCAACCAATTGATCTTGTCCACCTTTCCATCCATCAATTTATTACACCTGCCTACAAACCTTGGCCTTTCAACAAACTTAGTCATTTTACTCCAACAATCCATCTTCTTCACTTCTTGGTTTGCTCTACTTGCCATTTGTCCATCCCTTCAACTTCCAACATGCAATTCTTCAAATTCTCCTCCGTGTGCCACATTTCATCTTTCCGCACACATGGCTCTCTCTGTGACCACTCGAACCACATTTCTGCATTGTCTAGTGCCCATTGTTTTTGTACAATCTCTTCGTCCATCATATTTTGTGTATACCTAATTAAGAATTCATCATGATGCTCCAACATCATAAAGAGCATCATAGAACATGATGCAAATATGAAAACTACACATGAAAATGATTCACTTACAACAGTTATTAAAGTTTAGGCTAAGAGCATTACAAAATGAACATAGAGTCATCTAGAACTTCATCAACGTAGCTAATATGTTCACACTGTAGTAATAACATAATAACATAACTCGTCAAAAGAAAGGATAACAAGTTTGTGAAAAGTAGGAGTGCATACAAAACTATTTTCCTTCCCTATCTTGAAGTTGCAAATCATCCCAACCCATCCAAGAATATATGGAAACCAATTGTAATTGAGCTTGCTGATATAAAGGAGAGGCCCAAATTATCAATATTATGATATGCGTCCAAAACGGACTGACTCAGTTCAAGCTTAATTTTTAATATCTTATGTTTATACATGATATCTTATACTCATTTCTAAATTTATATTTATGCTACTTTGCTATGTAACACCGGTATGTATTTTATTATATGCATATTTTCCATAAACGAGGTGAAATTTTGAGTCACACATTGTTAGACTTTGAAAATGATAGTGGAAGTTGCGAACACGACATTTGTTTCTTTAAAGCTAAACACATGTTGTTAGGTAAAGCTTTATTTAATTTTCTTTTAAAAATTATACTTTGATACATTGTCTTGACACGGTAAATCATAAAAACTAAGATATATTGTATTCGCACTTGGTGTCATGTGATATAACTTTCACCAACCCCTTAAATTACTAAAATCCTCAACATCGAATGGACAGGATCATACGCCAATGTCTGGGTAGCTCAAGAAACATAATTTGTATTTGTAATTTATATTATTCGAATAAAGAGTGGAACTTTGTTTTTTAAAAATAGATTCATTACAATAACTTTGTAAGTTATATTATTCTAATAAAGAGTGATTAAGAGTGGAACTTCGAAAAAAATAAAAATAGATTCATTGTAATAATTTATATTATTCGAATAAAGAGTGAATAAGAGTGAAACTTTGCTTTTTAAAATAAATTCATTACGTTATTCTAATTTATATTATTATAAGAGTGGAATCTTTTTTTTTTTAAATAGATTCATTAGAAAAGTTATTGTAATCTTCTTTATTCCGGTAAAGAGTAAATAAGAATGTAACTTTATTTAAAAAAAAAAAAATAGATTCATTTGAAAAAGGTGAGTTTTTTCTCTAATTTATTTTGTTTTTTAATAATAAAAAATTTAAATAATTATAAATTTTACATATATATATCGTGGTTTTGGAGTAAGATCTAAAATTGTATTTGATTGGTTAAGAATTTGTCTTTTTGGGATGTAAAGAAATAGGTTAATGATTCAAGACCCAAAACTTAAAGGCATTGTAAGTAGTGAAAGTATGCTCCCTTAGAGACCATTGATGGTTTATTTTAACTAGTATGTTTTTTCTTGAATAACATTGATGAGTCAACTCACATTCATAGATAGCAACCAATGATGGTTGTTCTCAATTCCGATTGACAACTAAGTTATGATAGGTTTTTTTGACCTTCAGAAGAAAAACAAAAACTAGGATGAGATCTTCCCAACTAAACTATAGTTCGCACCTCTATATGCATTTATTTGTGATTTTAGTGTTAGGCGTAGTCTAAATGTTCTATGTTTTTAAGCATTTCTGGTAACCATTGTCGAAATCCAACGATACAATTTGTGGTGAAATCACAATTTTTTGTTGCTTAAAGTGCATTTTTGAATGCATAAATGGATTCATCACCCTAAAACCCATGGAACACTTGAATTGTGTATAATTTAACAACTAAAATTAGTAGAAAAATATACCCAATGATAATAAAAATATATATAATAATTAGACTACGTCTTTAAAATTATAATTTTCAAATTTTATCTAACTTTGTAATTATTGTTTAATGCATATCCATAATAATTACAGAGCTCACTACTATTTAAAATGATAAATCTATATGTTAAGATTTATTCACAATACTATAAATTTTATATAATTCAATATTTAAGTAATTTTTTATTAAAAATGATAATACCTTAAGGTTAGTTGCCTTATTGTTTTATATAAATATCATGTTTTCATTTTAATTTATATAAAAAATTGTTAATATAGGATTACAAACTTACCATTATATTCACAAAACCAAAATTATGCTAACTAAATCATAAGAAAGAACATTATCGTCTAATTTAGTATGGTGATAACACCATTGAAAAGAATTGCAATCCAACAAGAACATATATACCAATTTCAATCATCATTTGAACTAGAATAGCTATGTCAATAAAATAATGTTTGGTTCTTGGAAAGCTTATTGTTACTCGAAATTGAATTTAGAAATGATGGGCTAAAATAATGATTGGTTCTTCGAAAGCTTATTGTTACTTTGAAATTGAATTTAGAAACGATGGGCGAAAATAATGGTCGGTTCTTGGAAAGCTTATTGTTACTTTGAAATTGAAGTTAGAAATGATGGGCTTCAATATTGGGATAAGAAAATATTAATTTTCAAAACTTTAGTTATCTTATTATTTTTTGTTTGTAAAATTTTTACCTATAATATCTAATATCCCTTTAAAAGTTGGAAAAAAAATAAATTGTTTTATAACTTATAATATTCAAATTAGATGTAAGATCTCTTACCCTATTTTCTCCATTGATATTGGATGTTTTTCCATGAAATTCAAATCCATAATTAGATATTTATATTATAAATACGAATTACTAAATTTAAATGAAGGTAGGCTTTCTGTTATTACTTCTAATATAACTCGTAGCCACTATAGATTTAAAATGGTTACACACAAAAGTTTGAGTCACTACTTATCTCTTTAAACATAAAAATAGACAATAAAATTAATAATATTAATAATATTAAATATTACATCTCTAGGAAGGTTAACAAGAAGGCCCAAAGGAAAATGAGTTTGTTAATAAGAGGAAGTTGAAATTTTATAAATCTTTTATAAACTTTAATTTGGTTATGAAACAATTTTCACACATTATGAATTTAAAGAACAAAATAAATATTTTCAAAATTAGAACCAATATTCATAATCTTCATGGTGAAATTTGTTATTGGACTAACCCCGTGGGAGGAGTGAATTTGTAAAATTATGAAACAAAAGGAGTTCGAGGTTTAACCTTTTTTCTTTTCATCTCATCCTACCCTTAATAATATAAAACATAATTTTATCCAATTTCGTAACTTAGTTACTTTCCAAAACCCTCACTTACAAAAAAAAATATGGATACTTTAATTTCTACCATATTTAAATGATGATGATTAACATCCATTGAGACCAAAATTAGTCTATCAGAGTTTAAGAAGGTAAGGGATGACTTTGATTTATATAGAATTTTATTTATGTGCTCGAAAAGCATCAAGATAAGCATTCCAAGATCACCTTATTTTTGTTGATTTAGAAGGTTAGAAATGTTAGTAGTGTGACAAATCTTTTGAAATTGAAATATGATTTGAGTATATGTCGAATATTTTAGGAGAAAGTGTTTTTCATCTTCAACCATTTTGGTGTCACAAAGATGACAAATTCTTTCATGTGATCCAATACTCAAATTCATTATGAAACTTGTGCGGATTTGTTTTTACTTTAACAATGTTGATTTTCTTCTTTACACTAATTAAAATAGAAACATTATAAAAAACAATTAATTGAATCTTATTTATCTATTCAATATAAATAATATTAGAAAATCATAAACATAACATTGTCATCATTATCTTATAATAAAACTAGATTAAAAAAACAAACAATTTTAAATTATTATTTATGCAAATATTATTAATATAATATTTTTAAAATAACATTTTATTACATGAAAGAGATATGTACAATTGAAATGTCTTTTTCCTCTAAGAGGGTATTTTTATTTTATTAATATGAAACTAAAATAAAAATATTTATCTTAATTAATATAAAGATATGATTAATGTAACCTTTCGAAAAATACACCCAATGTTGAGCGTATAAGTAGGAATATCGATTCACTATTTACTTGTCATTTTCAAGATTGGACGTTAAGCTATTTTATTGCATGCTTGTGATAAATGACCCAAGCTAAGAAATAATTGGTTGCATTCCTAAGGACTCGTATAAAAAATGTACAAGGGAAAGTGAAATTATGAGAGTCCTTTGATATATACAGAAAGTGAAAGGATCGATGGCAATGTCATTTGATATCTATAGAAAAAGTTAGGTGATTGATGGCTTGGCTTGCATGTATGAATAACTATCAAATTTATTTAATTTTTTTTTTTTTTTTATTTGAAGGTTAGGAATATAGCGTTTATTTCAGCGTTGACTTGATATTAGTTTGCTTTGACTATAGTTATTTTTTTTTCTTTCCAAAGTAGTATATAGGAGAAATTAAATATTTTTATTTATTTATAATATTTAAATTATTTTTTATCCAACATGCAATTGGTTATCAACTTCGAACTCTTATTGCAAGTTATGACTCAATGTATTTTTTCAATCTTCTATTAACCTAAGTTTTGAGAGTCTATTATAACTTGACTAAAACTCTGACACAATAAATATTTTTCCAACTTAGATAATCTTAATGCAATTGGCTATCAACTTCGAACTCATTATATCAAGTGTAAAACCCAAAAGCCACCTATGGTAGGTCCATAAATAGAATCACAATCGACTTTGTTACTCACCACCTTCCATAAATGTACATTATCTTTGTCATTCACTGCCTCACCACCTTCCAAAGATGCACAATTTGCTAATGTCCTTGGGGAGCTCCACCTATGTCCGAGATTTAATCTAATCTCACAAATGATCATTCTGCTACCACCGCCCACCGCCTCTCCACTCCACCGCCTTGACAACACCTCATCACAATATGGTCTCAACAATCAAATTTTTGGCCTCAACAATCAAATTTTCATATTACTTAGCTGGAGCAACAAATTAAGAAGCTTTCTTCAACACTTGAGACCTCCTCCCACTAGAGGCCTCCTTCTCCCACTCCAGACTACATTACCAAAATCTTCATTACGAAACTCTCCTACTCTAGACTGCATTTTTGTTAGATGGAGAGGCCTCCTTCTTTTGCTCCTGACTGCATTACGAAATTCTCTTTCTCCAGACTGCATTTGTTAAGAAATGGTAAGCTCTTTGTTATACTATTTAGACAATTAAAAAAGAACAACAAACTAAATCGAAACCCAATTCTATGGAGAGCTTGTATCCTACAGTAATTGATACCAATACGGACCGTGACTCTGTTTTCTCAGAGCCCATAAAGAAAATCTCTCTTTACCTAGATATTCATTCTGAACAGTACCACCCAACTGTATCTTTATATCCCACTATGCATATGAATGATATAGTAGAGAACCCAACTATTTTCTCATCATAAACCCAAGGAAAAGTTGCATGGGGCAACATGCTTGAAGGGTACAGACTGTATCCTGAAACCTTAAATGAAATAAACATGGAAGAGTGTAATGTTGAATCTCATTCACCAAGTGCCCCCCATGAAGCCACATAGGAGATTTTGATCAGAATCTCAGGAGCTCTAGTTCATTTGATAGATAAACAGGATAGTATGGAGTTGGCCAGTGGTGATTTCATTCTTGTGAGATTGGTTCAAGGAGGCAATGTTGTTGCAGCATTTTCTAGGGTTGAGGATGATATTCAGTGGCCATTAGCCAAGGATGAAGCGGTTGTCAAGCTTGATGCTTGTCATTATTTCTTCTCTCTTAGTGTACCCAATGAAGCATTTGAGGGGGATTCCAGTGATGAGGATAACTCGAACTTAGCAACATTATATGATATTGCAGAGAACATACTCAACTACGGTGTGAATTTTGTAGCCCATGGTCAGGTTGTTGCTCTACAAGAGTCGGATAAGCATCTAGAGAAGTATAGTTCTTTTTCACATCATAAATTTTCACATATCTCTAGTGGGTCTCTTCCTGGATCAAGTGTGTTGGATGACAATCTGGCTCGAGAGATTGCTCCGACTGAGTTTAGTTCTGATGAGAAAAAAACAGTTGATTGAGGAGAGATTTGTTGCTTATTGGACAACATTGGCACCCAATGTTGAGGATTACAGCAGCAGTGTTGCGCGTGCCATTGTCGTAGGCTTAGGGTAGTTAATCAAGGGGATTTTGTGGTGTGGGGATGTTACTGTTGAGCAACTGAGATGGGGGAATGATTTATTAAAGAAAAGACTTCAACCCAATGAGAATGCCAGTGAGATTTCTCCTGAAGAAATGAGAAGGATGAAAAGGTAGAGTTCATTTTTTTAGATAAGGTATTTGTTTTTAATTAGTTATATTTCATTTTGACAAGTCTCAAGTCTGCACTTCAGGGTAGAGCTAATTCGATGGTAAGATATTTGTTATACTACTTAGACAATTGAAAAAAATATTTGTTTAAAAAAGTATATAAAAATTTCAATTCACGATTGTACTTCAAGGTAGAGTTGATCTGATGTTAAAAATTTCGATTCAAGATTGCACTTCAGGGTACAACTAATCTAATGTTCATATGGTTAATCTTTATACAAAATCCCCCCA
This sequence comes from Picea engelmannii, assembly GCA_009831015.1. NCBI lineage: Eukaryota > Viridiplantae > Streptophyta > Pinopsida > Pinales > Pinaceae > Picea > Picea engelmannii. Next base: position 386,271 of record ML782279.1, read on the forward strand.
TATGAGTTAATGGATAAATTGAATATGCTAAACACAGGGAGATACAAAAATGTATGTTTATACCTTTCATGCCTGGAAGAAAATCCTCGGCAGAAATGTATGCTTTCTTCAAATATTTTTGTGAGAGTTGTTCCCACTTCAGATACCTTGTTGAAAAGTAGAGATTCACAAAAGTGTCTGCCTATTCTCTTCACAAAAATACTCCAGCATGAGCGCAACTAGCAGATTCCCATGTTGAGCAACAACCTGACCACGGGTTGCAAAAGTCACATCATAGTTGAGTATGTTCTCTTGCAGAGCAGAAGGCCGACCTTCCTCTGAAGCTTTCAGAGCTTGCCATATATAGTGAATAAATTGTCTCCAAAGATGTCGAAGAAGACAAAATTGAAATAACAACCCTTAGGGAAACTGGAGAACTCAGTTTTTAGAATGTACTCTACATTTTCTAGACTACATGTTACAACTTCGAACAAAGATTTGCTTCCCCATGGGCCTTTCATCTTGATTTTCGATGCTGCAATTAGGGCCTTTCATTGCAACGTAGTTGCGATGCAACCAACGAAGGCCCCATCTAGTCAGTTGGCTATTGCGGCTCCATCCATGCATCAACTTTAATACAAATATTCTTTGTAAAGTGAGGATAATAACGTGTATCTCTTACTAATACTTTTACCTGTCGTGTGTTTCTACAAGCTACCACCTGTTTGCACATTTGTCTAAAAAAGTGAATTTTCCCAATCAATTTCTTGGACCTAGTTCATCTGACCCCAGAAAAATGAAATCTTATTTTTAATAAATAATGGAAAATGAAGCAGTTTTGGAACTGGAGCAAACTCCACTTCCCTGGGCCAAACCAAAGGCTCTCTCTATTTCAAGTGGGAAACACATATATAAATCTTGGTGAAAGCTTTAATGACTCTTCAAGTAGTGATGAAAGTTGTAGTTCAAAGTTTATAACTTCCCTTACATTTCCAGTGTTCATTGTACATCCATTTATTCATCCCATTCCATCAACACTTTGCAACCACCATTGCTATAGTTGTTTGCAAACACCACTGTGATAACTACTGTGAAGGGGATTTAAATACTACTTCTATGTACAATAAAGCAGTGTTGTAGGCAGGCTCCTTTATAAATAAAGAGAGTTGTAGGAAGGCTCGATTGAGGGAGACTGGTAGGGTTATACAACCATGTATTTTTACCCCACAACGAAAAAGAGATATATTATAGGGAAAAACGACATAGGCACTAGAGTTTCGCTCCACCGGAAAGGCTGGTTGGTAACAAGTACTAACATGAAATGCAAGTAGGCATCTTCCTAGAAATGAATTCAGAATTTTCGTACCACTACGCGCCTAGGCACCTGAATCCGAAAGTAAAGAGGTTTTCAAGCTTGCTCGAAGTAGGAAGGTCTCCTTTGGAAACGATTGGGAATTTTGCATAATGAAATGAATCCAATTAGATCAAATAACACGCCACAAAAGAAATGAACTAAAACTCGATCATTACCGAGCAAACACTCATTATTTCAATAAGCCAAGGAGAAGTAAGGCCTAGTTCTAATGTCCTGGGTTGGGTTTAAAATAGCTACAGTCAGTCTTGTTGATATTATGGTAGCTTCGGGAGGTATGAACCTCTATTGTGACCTATGATGAGATTAGAATATTCTGGAAGGAAGCAAAGAAATGAATGTAACCCTAAACGAGATGTTGGTTGAAGAAAGATAAATAATATGAATTAATTAGTACCCAGAAGGAGAAGTCGGCCCAGGCAAGTCTTCCAGAAATACTATAAATACAGGGCGCCACTCTCTCATTTGTCACATTCACATAATTGCAGAAGTCACTTGTGCGCACTGCAGTCTGGCAGTTTTGTGTGCAAGTTCTGGGGAAGGTGTTGCGCCAGTTTCTGGGTTGGAATATCTTATCAGCTTTGGTTACTTTCTTGCTTGGTGCATTAGCCTTGCTTGGTTATTGATTGCTACCAGGATTCTTCTCTGTCAAGCTCAAGGTGCTCGGAGGGTGGCTTCGGCCTATGGTTGGCTGACAAAGGTATTGTCAATGGTAAAACGAGCACAATCCTTAATATTCTAACAGGATATGGGCCCACGCCTCCTTCATTCAATCTAAACGTTGGAAGGAAGCATAACCGCTAGGATATTGAGCTCGCTGAGGAACTGCCGCTAGGGTTACTAGCAGGAGCAACTTCCAAGACACTGTCGCTAGGGTTACTAGCAGAAAGAAGTTACAGAAACCCTAATCTCAGATCTGGCACCTTGTGATGGAGCATCTCACTCAAAGAGAAGATATTCATATGCACCCTAGTTCAATGCACCTTTTGGCTATCTCAGAAGACAAAAACGTTAGAGTTGAATTTTTGGATCAAAGCATGACCAACTACTAGTCAACTGAAGACATGAGTGAAACGATCAGTCTTTTACACTACTCAGCACTCACTGGAATGATTGAAAATGACATGTGGATAATCGATAGTGGAGCTTCTAGGCACATGATGGGAGATCAAGCCAGACTCTCAAACCTAAATGAGAAGAAGACATCGTATAAGGTAGAGCTTGAAGACAAAAGCACTTACCCAGTCGATGGATTTGGACAAGCCTCCGTCAAGTTGAAATCAAGTAACAATGTTCACTTAAGCAATGTTTTATATGTACCTGGTTTAGAAAAGAATATTGTATCGATATCTTGCTTAGAAGACAAAGGAAACAAAATAGCTTTCGTGGATGGAAAAGTATTATCATGGCATAAAGACTCCAACATAGAGAATGCTAGGGTTATTGGAAGTCGTGAAGGAAATTTGTATAGACTACTAGAAAAAAATGAAGAAGCTCTCGTACATGATGAAGTCGACCCTAATGAACTTTGGCATAGAAGGTATGCTCATATTAATTATCAAGCATTACCCTTTCTCAGAAAAATGGTTGAAGGAATACCAGAATTGAAATCTACACATGAAGGAATTTGCAAAGGATGTGCCCTTGGGAAGAATATCAAGAAACCATTCCCAAGCAACAACAACAAATCTAATACACTCAGATGTTTGCGGTCCAATGCCAATCAGATCTCTAGGAGGATCTCTTTACTACGTAATCTTCATAGAAGATTATTCAAGAAAGACTTGGCTATATCTACTAAAGACAAAAGACGAAGTATTCAACAAATTCCAAGAATTCAAAGCAGAGATAGAAAACCTTGCGAACAAGAAGATCAAGACATTAAAAATAGATAATGGAGGAGAATACACCTCAAAGGAATTCATTGCATTCTGCAAATCGACAGGGATTAGGAGGGAGCTGACTGTTCCTCATAATCCTCAACAAAATGGTGTAGCAGAAAGAAAGAACAGATCTATTGAAGAAACCATAAAAGCCTTACTAAATGATCAAGGTTTATCCATGTTCTTATGGGGAGAAGCAACAATGACAACAATATATGTGCATAACATAAGTCCTCATCGTATATTGAAGGACATGACACCAGAAGAAGCCTTCTCAGGTAAGAAACCTAATGTGGAAAATCTAAGAATATTTGGATGTCCTGTTTACTCTCACATTCCCAAGGACAAAAGGAATAAACTAGAACCCTCAGGAAAGAAGGGGATATTCGTAGGACACAATGATTCATCCAAGGCCTATAGAATATATATTCCAGAACAACACAAGATCGAAGTTAGTAGAGACATAACATTCAATGAAAAGAAGGCCTTTAAGAAATCCATAGAATAAACTATTGAAGAAGAAGAGATTGAAGAACCTAATGAAGAAAGAATAGAAAACGAAAATGACAAAAAGGAACAACCTGATCATCCTATGGAACCATGTGAAAACATTGATTCGGATATCGTACCTAAAACCAAGAAACGACCAACTTGTCTTGAAGCCATCTTACAAGATGAAAAAAGACTCAAGGCTCCAGAAGGAACATTCAGAAACAGTAAAAGACCTAAAAGATTCTCAAGTTATGCAGCATACATGATGACGCTTCTAGATGAAGAACCTACCACATTTGAAGAAGCAATTCAAAAGGGACAGTGGAAAGAAGCTATGATGGAAGAAAATCAATCCATTATGAAAAATGAGGTATGGGATATCGTACTTAGACCTAAAGAAAAATCAGTGGTAACTTCAAAATGGCTATACAAGATCAAACATGCAGCAGACGGAAACGTGGATAAATATAAGGCAAGATTCGTAGCCAGAGGGTTCTCTCAGAAGGAGGGAGAAGATTATGATGAAACCTTTGCTCCGGTGGCTAGATATACTTCCATCAGAGCTATAATATCTCTTTCCCTTCCATGGGATGGAACTTACATCAGATGGATGTAAAGACAACTTTCCTCAATGGAGCAATTGAAGAAGAAGTATATATCGAACAACCTCAAGGGTTTGAGGTACATTCCAAAGACACCCACATTTGCAGATTAAAGAAAGCTCTATATGGACTCAAGCAAGCTCCAAGGGCTTGGTATGCCAGAATGGACAACTATCTAATGAGACTTGGTTTCTCCAAGAGTCATGCAGATCCAAACCTTTACTACAAAGTCGTGGACAATGCACATGTAATTCTACTACTATATGTTGACAATCTATTCATAACAGGTGAAGAGTCTCTCATCATCCAGTGTAAGAAGGAATTAGCTTCTGAATTTGATATGAAAGATCTAGGTCTCATGCATTATTACTTGGGACTAGAAGTATGGAAGAAGTGTGGTGAAGTATTCCTTGGACAAGGAAAGTACACAATAAAGATCCTTCAGAAGTTTGGAATGATGGATTGTAAGTCCATGGACACTCCTATGAATACATATATAAGAAAAGTGAAAGATCCAGATTCTAATCTAAAAATGAAGAAGACTTGTATTCTTGAAATTATTTGCAAGATTTAGTTTATGTGTTAAAATGCAAATGGATCAAATTTGCAACACAAATTTTATATAAATTACTCATTCAAGATGCATATAAACAACAACAATAATCAGTGAACAAAAAACACATAACACAACAAATGATAAAGGAGTTCACCCCTCTCTTGGGATACATCTCCCGGTCCAGCTTCCAATGGATCATTTGTATTATTTGCTCAAAGTGCTCAAAAATGTTGTTTACAATGCTCAAAATGCCAAATAGATGGCTCCAATGGCTCCAGAACGTCCAAAAACCCCTAGCTGGGCTTTTTCGGCACCTCGTTTGGCCAAAAATTGAAGAAGATAGGCTTCCTGGAAGTTCCCCTTCAAACTTGTTGTCTTTGGATCACCAAAATGCACCCTTGTTGGCTCAACCTAGCCCCCACGCGTTTTTATGCGTTAAAACTCAGCACCGGGCACAACCACACAACCGGTACAAAATTTCGAACGGTTACACGTTGGCCCTTAACCGCCTAAGGCCCACGAGCATATAGCCACCATATGACCTCGCGCGCATATAAAAAAGGGGCCGAGTCCAAACCACAGGACAATGGTCGGCGCGCCGGTGGTTCTATGCACAACACATGTGACCGGGCTCATATTGAAAAGGGCTATGTTAATACATGCGCGTGCCCGTGGTCATATTACAACACATATGACCGGGGTTAAGTTTGAATGTGCGCGCAAAGGTTTAAATCGTGGCCATATTACAATATAACATAACCATGGGCTGGGGCTAGGCCCCAGCCCGACCCCCCGCCCAAACTTACAACATTTGAATTCAAATAGAATCCGCACCATATAGTGTTAAGAAACACTATGGTGGTGCGTTGGTTGGTGGTCTTTGCCAAAGCTTTGCACACGGGTGGAGGTCATGGGGTCGAATCCGGTGGACTCCAAATAAATTTTAAACCAATATATAGGGGACACGTGGTAGCCATTGATTGGGCCATGTGTCGCCATCCCATTCGATGAAAACATGCCATGTCATATGCCAACTATCCACACAACTATCTGCCACGTGTCGTACGGCCTGCCACGTCAGCGTCCGTACAGAATGTACAGTCAGCATCCCTTTTTTTGCCTGTTTGTCATTTTGAACAGAACGTGATATCTCTCGCTCTCGACATCCGTTTGAACCCAAACGAGTTGCGTTGGGTTCGTAATGACGAGGTCTACGCTCCCATTCGATTTGAAGTGATTCCGAGCACTTTGAATTTTGAGCAAAATTTGATCCCCTGGATCACACCTCCCCATTGGAAAGATTTTGGACCTCCAAAAGACTATTTTTAGTCTATCTGAAGATGAGGGTATAGCTCCCTCACCTTTCCAACCTCAATCCACTTGGCTTTGCTTGGATTTGTACCTTTAAGACCAACTCGAAGATACTCCACATTTCCTCGTTTTGAAGTTCGCATTCTCTTGTCAAGGATTGTGTCTTCATGCAGTTCTGTAAGATATTCTGGGGAAAAATCATCTATAGAAGGAATTTGAACATGCTCTCCTAAATCATCAATCAAAGGAGGCTCATACAATTTCAAATTCTCAACATTAACAACTGCATACATTTGCATATAAGGAGGCAAATCTAAATGGAAGGCATTGTTACCAATCTTGTCGATAATCTTGAAAGGACCATATCGAATTGGTT
>ML782279.1:405022-415137 GCA_009831015.1 Picea engelmannii
AACTAAAGTCTTAAGTCTAGTTCTAAGTTCGAACTAAAGCATGTCAGTCTCAAGTCTAGTTCTAAGTTCGAACTAAAGTGTAATGCTGAGTTGTAACCAATATCAAGTCTAGTTCTAAGTTCGAACTAAAGTGTAATGATGAGTTGTAACCAATCTCAAGTCTAGTTCTAAGTTCGAACTAAAGTATGAAGTTGAGTTATGACTAATGCATGCAATCAGGTTACTATTTCGAGCTTCTCCTCTTCCTCTCTTCAACCTATATAAGAAGAGGTTGAATCCTCTCTTTAACATAGTTTTGCAACACAATTCTGCAACACAGTTTTCATATGTAGGTTGAGGGTGAAGTAATTGAGGAGAAAATCGATGATAAAGAGGCAGCATATCAGAGGTGTATTTCAACAAGGTATTTTAAGTCTTTGTCAGGTCAAAGTCATCTTGGCAAGCTCTTTGAGAGCAGAACATTCATGGTGGATATTTGTAAAAGATCTTACATTATTAATGCAATAAAGGAATATTGTTTGTTGGGATTTTTCTCCCTGTACAAGGTTTCCCCAGGGTATATGTGTTGTTGATGTGCATGCTTACTCATTTACATAGTTATTTCTATTCGATTATGATTTGGTATTGTTGAAGTATATTGAGATGGAATCAAAGTATTAAAGAAAATAAAAGAATTAATCTGCATAAGAAATCAAGCTAATAATTTAACATGGTATCAGAGCTTAGGGTGTGTTAAACATGTTGAAGTGCAGCAACAGGTACACACAGATCCAAGCAATCTTGATTAAGTTTCCAGTGTGAGGTCCATGGCATCCTCCATTTCAATCAGGGCCTAGGATAGGCTCGAAGGAGCTACCAACTTTAATGTGTGGAAGCTCCGTATAACAAATATCTTGCAAGAGCATGATCTTGAGCAGTATGTGACCATAGTGGTGGAGGAACCAACGAATAATGCAGGAAGAACAACCTTAAGGAAGAGTCAAGCAAAGGCCAAGCGAATCATCTTTGACTCAGTCAAAGATAGTATAATGCCTGCAATGACTTTGTTGATGACTTCCAAGGACTGTATGGTTACCTTGGTGAATTTGTATGAGAAACATGCTCCAATTCAGAAGAGGACACTTAAGCACAAGCTTAAGTATTTGAAGATGGAGAAAGGTGAATCAGTGGCATCTTTCTATTCCAGGATATCCTAGATCAAAGATCAACTTTTGGTCACAGGGGTGACAGTGGACGATGATGATTTAGTGCAGGCCATTTATGACGGTCTTCCTTCTTCATGGGATACCTTCTTATCCAGTGTAAGTGGGAGAGATATTAAACCCACGTTTGAGAGGTTATGGCATGATTTCCTCTAGGAGGAGAGTTGCACAGCTACCAGGAGCAAGCCAACGAAAGAAGAGCACTCAGCCTTAGCATCAAGATTCAAGGGAAAGAAGAAAGGCACTTTCTAGAAAGGCTCTCAGTGGAAGCCAAACACCAAAGGTACATTCAAAGGCAAGAATATTGATACATCTAATATTAAATGCTTTAGTTGTAATAAGTTGGGTCATTTTACTAAAGATTGTTGGTTTAGAAATAAATATCCTAGGAAAGGGAAACATCATGCCTCAACTACTGAGGATGATGAATCCAAAAGAAATCAGAAAAGTCCTTCTAATGAGAAAGAAAATAGGAAAGAATATTATTTGGTTTCTACCTTATCTAGTTCAGTTTCCATGGGGCCGAAAAATTGGTTAGTAGACAGTGGTGCATCAAAGCACATGACAAGGTACAAGGAGATCCTCTCAGATTTCAAGACAAAATCTTTTGCAGAGCAGGTTAAGCTTGGGGATGAAAAATGTTACAAGATAGAGGGAGTAGGCTCTATCACCTTCAGAGTGCAATCTGGGGCTAGACTTCATGTTGATGAAGTATTATATGTTCCAGGACTCAAGAAGAATCTACTATCAGTTGCAACCCTTGAGGACAAGGGATATTGGGTGATCTTCAAGGACATGAAGGCACTACTTTGGGCTAAAGGTAGCCACTTAAGTACAACATAACCCATTGGAACTCGTAGTGGAGGAATGTACATCGTGTTAGGATAGTCAGTTCAGGCATTGGCTCATGATGCAACTAGCTCCAACAAGTTGTGGCACAGAAGACTTGGACATCTTGATTACAAATCTCTTCCAGATCTACAGAACATGGTATGTGGCATGCCCACTATTTCTCTTAGTAAGAATGAAATTTGTAAGGGATGCATGCTAGGTAAAAATATAAAGAAAACATTTCCTAGTAGTGAAAACATAGCTCAGGGCATATTAGATCTGGTTCATTCTGATGTATGTGGTCCCATGTCATCTCCATCGCTCAGTGGTTGTTTGTATTATGTCATTTTTATTGATGATTACACAAGAAAATGTTGGATATATTTTCTTAAAGCTAAAAGTGACACATTTGATAAATTCAAAGAGTATAAAGCCTTTATTGAAAAGAAGACAGGGAAACACATCAGAATCCTTAGAATAGACAATGGAGGAGAGTTTGAATCTCTTCAGTTTGAGGATTTCTGCAAGTTAGTAGGAATCAAGAGACAGTTGACCGTGCCATATAACCTTCAACAAAATGGTGTTGCTGAGAGGAAAAACATGACTATTTGTGAGGCAGTGAAAGCAATGATGTTTGACCAGGATCTGCCAAATTATTTATGGGCAGAAGCTACCTCCACTGTCGTGTATATTCAGAACAGGTGTCCACATGCTATTTTGAAGGACAAGACTCCTAAAGAGGTATTCTCAGGGATCAAACCTGAAGTAGGGCATCTAAGGATATTTGGATGTCCTATGTATATTCATGTCCCTAAGGAAAAGAGGAAAAAGATGGAACCCTCAGGAAATAAAGGGGTGTTTTTGGGGTACAGTGAGAACTCCAAGGCTTACAAGATTTATGTACCAGGTCAGAGGAAAATAGAGGTAAGCAGAGATGTGACTTTCCATGAGGAAGCCGCATTTAAGAAATTCAGAGAGCTTCAACAGGATTCAGAAGTAGTTCAACCAGCTTCACCCTCTTATGAAAATGAAGAGTCATATGATCAGAGGGAGGAACCTCGTGAAGGGAAAATTAATGAGTCCCTAGAACCCGCTGAAGTCTTAGAAAGAACTCTTGAAGAACCTCCAGCCAAAAGGAAGCCAGGGTGGATTAAAGAAATAGCGTGGGAAGCAGAAAGGATAGTTTCTCCCAAAGGAACTTTCAGGGAAAGGAAGAAACCTCATAGGTTTTGAGGCTATGTTGCACTGATGAGCAACATTAGTGATGCCGAACCTTCTTCATTTGAAAAAGCAGATAAATTACAAGTATGGAAGGATGCCATGCTTGAGGAATACAAGTCTATTATAAAGAACAATGTTTGGGACATTGTGCCAAGGCCAAAAGACAAATCAATGGTTTCTTCCAAATGGATCTATAAGATCAAATATACAGCTGATGGAAGTGTGGAAAAGTTCAAAGCAATATTTGTAGCCAGAGGCTTCACTCAGAAAGAAGGAATCGACTACGAAGAGACTTTTTCCCCTCTAGCTAGGTATACCTCCATTCGAGCTATTATTTCTTTAGTTTCCATACTTGGTTGGAAGCTACATCAGATGGATGTAAAAACAACATTCTTGAATGGAAAGATTGAACAAGAGGTCTTTGTGGAACAACCAGATGGTTTTATACTGCATAACAAAGGCACTCATTTATGCAAGCTAAGGAAGGCCTTGTATGGTCTTAAGCAGGCTCCCAGAGTTTGGTATGACAGGATTGATGGCTTTCTTAAAAGCCCGGGCTTTCAGAAAATAGATGTTGATGAAAGTCTGTACTTCAAGGTAAGAGGTAACCAACCTGTTATACTAATCCTATATGTTGATGATCTCTTTCTAACAGGAGATGAAGGGATAATAACCTGGTGTAAGATGGAGCTAACCTCAGAATTCGAGATGAAAGACTTAGGCTTGATGCATTACTTCCTAGGATTGGAAGTGTGGCAAAGACAGGGAGAGATATTTTTGGCACAAGGAAAATACACAGTGGATGTACTAAAGAGGTTTGGTATGATGGATTGAAAATCCATGTCTACTCTGATGGTTACCAACCTGAGGAAGCTACATGATTATGATACAGGTTCAGATTTGGTGGATCCCACCATGTATAGGCAATTGACTGGATCATTGATGTACATGATCCACACTAGACCATATATATGCTATCCAATGATTGCAATGAGTCAGTTCATGACTGAACCAAGACAGAGACACTAGGTGGCAACAAAGCACATATTGAGATATCTTAGAGGGACCATTACTTATGGTCTGAGATATACATCCAGTGGTGGTTTATTTCTGCATGGGTATGCAGATGTTGACTGGGCAAGAAGCCTAGTGGATTAGAAGAGTACTTCCGGATACTGCTTCATTTTAGGATCCACTATGATCTCTTGGTCAAGCCAGAAGCAGGGATCCATTGCACAGAGTACAAAAGAGGCTGAGTACATTGCAACAAGTGATGCTAGCAAGCAAGCAGTATGGCTTAGAAAATTGGTTTCTGGGTTGTTTGGTGACAAGCTCGAGACGATGGTGGTTCACTGTGATAATCAAAGTTGCATAAAATTGATAGAGAACCCGGTATTTCACGACATGTCAAAACATATTGACATGAGATACCACTACATTCGAGACTTGGTCCATAGAAAAACTGTAAAGTTATAGTACATAGCCATGAGCGAGCAGGTAGCTGATATACTGACCAAGCCTTTGACCTCGAGATAGTTTTTGCAGTTGAGAGGCAAGCTTGGTGTGGCTAAGAATGACTCCCTCGTTGAGAAGGAGTGTTAAATTTGGTAGCATCGATAGGCATTCTCCAATGAGAGGCCATATGGACCACCCTGAGGCTAGCCGGGGAGATTTGGAGAATCAACCAGTCTTGTGAGGTATTGACAAAAGCCAGGGGGAACGTACAACCTCTATGAGTCAAACCAAAAGTCAGGACGAACGAGATGCTATGTGAGTCTAATGCAAAATTCAGGGGGAATGTACAACCTCTGTGAGCATAGACAGTCTAGTGCAAAAGTCAGGGGGAACGTACAACCTCTATGAGCATAGACAGACTAGTGCAAAAGTCAGGGGGAACATACAACCTTTGTGAGCCTAGTCAAACCTTGTGAGACATGAGCAAAAGTCAAGGCATCTAGCAAAATTTAGGTTGAATATAAAATTCCTATGAGCTAGAAACAAACGATATTCCTAATATTGCAAATGATGTAATTGTATTGATCTAGTGCATTGGCACGTGTAAACATTGTCCACCATGAATAGAATTTCGAATTGCCTTGTCAAGAGTTGTAACTAGAGTCTTAAGTCTAGTTCTATTTTAGAACTAAAGTGTAATTTTAAGTTGCAACTAAAGTCTTGAGTCTAGTTCTATTTTAGAACTAAAGTGTAATGCTGAGTTGCAACTAAAGTAATGAGTCTAGAACTAAAGTGTAATGTTGAGTTGCAACTAAATTCTTGAGTCTAGTTCTATCTTACAACTAAAATATAATGTTGAGTTGAAATTAAAGTCTTAATTCTAGTTCTAAGTTCGAACTAAAGCATGTCAGTCTCAAGTCTAGTTCTAAGTTCGAACTAAAGTGTAATGCTGAGTTGTAACCAATCTCAAGTCTAGTTCTAAGTTAGAACTAAAGTGTAATGATGAGTTGTAACCAATCTCAAGTCTAGTTCTAAGTTCGAACTAAAGTATGAAGCTGAGTTATGACTAATGCATGAAATCATGTTACTATTTCGAGCTTCTCCTCTTCCCCTCTTCAGCCTATATAAGAAGAGGTCGAATCCTCTCTTTAACACAACTTTGCAACACAAATTTCATATGCAGGTTGAGGGTGAAGTAATTGAGGAGCACATCAGTGATAAAGAGGCAACATATCAGAGGTGTATTTCAGCAAGGTATTTTAAGTCTTTGTCAGGTTAGAGTCATCTTGGCAAGATCTTTGAGAGCAGAACATTCATGGTGGATATTTGTAAGAGATCCTATATTATTAATGCAATAAAAGAATATTGTTTGCTGGGGTTTTTCTCCCTGTATAGGGTTTCCCCAGGGTATATGTGTTGTTGATGTGCATGCTTACTCATTTACATAGTTATTGCTATTCAATTTTGATTTGGTATTGGTGAAGTATATTGAGCTGGAATCAAAGTATTGAAGAAAATAAAAGAATTAATCCGCATAAGAAATCAAGCTAATAATTTAACAAATTGATCCTATTACATGCAATTGTTAATGAATGTTAAAGAAGATAAATGTAACTTCTAAAATTATAACATGGTATAAGAACATGCATGAATAGAAGACACTTCGCAGATCTAGAAGACAAAAGGAGCCATTTTTCTTGATAGGAGTGGTTGTCGGACAAGACAACACCACCAACAAGTGCACCCTAGTGGAGGGAATCTTTTCGTTGGATCAGATCTTCAGAATCCAAAATTTTTGATTTAAGGGAAATATGACTACCAGAACCAATATTGATGAGAAGATGGAGGGAGATGAAAAATTCAAAGCCTGGAGGTCCAAAGTATCCCTCCTCCTAGAAGAACATGATTTAGAGAAGTTCACTAAAGAAGAGGTTTTAAAACCAGAGGGAGATGAGGCTAAAGAAAAGCATAAGAAGGATATGGTCAAAGAAAAAATGATTATTGCAAACTCCATTAAGGACCATCTTATTCATCACATATATTCACTATTCACTCCAAAAGAAATGATGGATGCCTTAACCCGATTGTTTTAAGGAAACAACATCAATCGAAGAATGACCTTGAGAACTCAATTAAAGAACGCGAGGATGCAAAATTTAGAAACCATCCACTCTTACTTCTCAAGAGTGAACCAAACCAAGGAGCAAATAGAAGCCATTGGTGATACAATGAATGGATAATCAATGGTTATGACCACCTTGAATGGCCTCCCAAGGTCATGGGATTCATTTATTCAATGGATATGCTCAATAAGGAAGCTACCCAAGTTCAGTAGGCTATGGGAAGATTGCAACCAAGAACAAGAAAGGACGACATCAAGAGAAGAGAAGATGATAGATGATGATCAAGCCCTAACCGCCCACACCCGGAGAGGAAAGAGAAAGAAAGAACCCTCCTCACCCCAAATTTTTCAGAAGGGACAAATAAATAACCCAAATATCAGATGTTTCTGTTGTCATAAAATGGGACACATTTCTAGGAAGTGTTCATTTAGAGACCAAGGGAAAAGAAAGGAGGTAGAATGCATCATGTTCATATAGCTAAAGATGATGAGCCACCCAAGAAGGTTGCAAAGGAAGATTAATCAAGTGATGAGAAGTATGTTCTTATCTTAGCCCTTAAAAGAACTATCACTCATGGAAGTGACATTTGGCTGGTGGACAATGGTGCTTCCAAGCACATGACAAGTTATAAAGACTCCTTGTCTAACTTTACTCATAAGGATTCACCTCACAAGGTAAAATTGGGAGATGAATACCAATATCCAATCAAAGGAGTAGGAGAAGCCTCCTACAAGTTAGACTCAGGGAAGCCAATGAAGATGAAGGAAGTTCTCTATTTTCCTAGATTGAAGAAGAACCTTCTCTCAATTTCAACATTTGATGAGAACGGTTACAAAGTTGCATTTGTTGATGGACAAGTTCTTATGTGGCATAGATGGAAGACTTTTGATGATGTTGTGGTGATTGGAGTTCAAGAGGGAGGACTCTACAAATTGAAAGGGTGATCATATTCAACATTAATTCATGACACTATGAATCCCAGTGAATTATGGAATAGGATATTTTATCACCTACATTACAAGGCCCTACAGAGTCTGAGAAAGATCATGATGAGATTACCAGAGATCCAGGAAAAACTAGACAGCGTGTGCAAAGGTTGCGCAGAAGGCAAGAACGTGAAGCACTCCTTTCCCAACAGTGATAGTAGAGCCAAAAGTGTATTGGACATTGTGCACTTAGATGTGTGTGGACCAATGTCAACAAATTCACTAAGAGGGTATGCATATTATGTGTATTTTATTGATGATTACTCACGTAAAATTTGGATCTATTTGTTGAAGGAAAAGAATGAAGTGTTTGGAAAATTCAAAGAATTTATGGCACTGATAGAAAACCTAACAGAGTGGAATATAAATACCTTGCGATCAGAAAATGGAGGAGAATTCACTTTAGAGGAATTCAAAGAATATTGCAAGGAAGCTGGGATTAAGAGGGATATTTCTACTCCCTACAATCCTGAACAGAATGGAGTAGCAGGAAGGAAGAATCAAACAATCATGGAAGCAGTTTAGGCTATGATCCATGATCATGATCTACCTATGCATATTTGGACAGAAGCAATAACAATGCAATGCATGTTCAGAACAAAAATCCCCACAAAGTACTTGAAAACAAGACACTAGAGGACATGTTTTCATTTGAGAAGTCGAAAGTCATCCATCTAAGGATATTTGGATGCCCCGTATTTATGCATGTCCCCAAGGAAAAGAGGACAAAATTGGATCTATTCGGAAGGAATGGCATATTTGTTGGTTACAGTGACACATTGAAGGCATACATGATATATATTCCCAATCACCAAAAAGTTGAGATTAGCCGAGATGTCACCTTCGATGAGAGTGCATCTTTCAACAAATCAAAACAGGACTGTGCAAAAGAGGAGAACGAGGAGGAGAATGAAGTTACTAGAGTTCCAGAGGAAGAAGAATTTGAATCAGAGGAAGTCATTCATGAGGATAATGACATTGCAAAACCTCAGAGGCCAACTAAGATTCCTTCTCGTAAGAGAAGACCAACTTGGGCACATGAGCTCATCAGAGATGCAGAAAGATATGGTTCCCCAGAAAAATAACTCAGGGAAAGTAAGAAGCTGAAACCACATTCCAACTATGTGGCATGTTTGTGTGATATCATGGATGTAGAACCATCCACTTATGAAGAGGCTGGAGAAAATAGGGTATGGAAGGATGCCATGGGGGAGGAATATCAGTCCATAATAAAGAGTGATCTCTGGGATGTGGTCCCCAAACTGAAGGAGAAATCAGTAGTAAGTTCAAAATGGATCTGCAAAACGAAGCACATAGTTGATGACAGTATTGAAAAGTATAAGGTTAGATTTGTGGCTCGAGGATTCTCTCAGAAGGAGGGCATTGACTACGAGGAGACATTTTCTCCCGTGGTGAGATATACCTCGATCAAGAGTATACTTTCATTTGCTGCAATAATGAAATGGAAGGTGCATCAGAAGGATGTGAATATAGCCTTCTTGAATGGTGAAATAAAAGAGGAAGTATATGTGTAGAAACCACAAGGGTTCAAGGTACATGACAGGGAGACACATGTGTGCATATTGAAGAAGGATTTATATGGATTAAAGTAGGCACCCAAAGCATGGTATGGAAGGATTGAAAGTTTTCTAACAAGATTAGGATTTACAAAGAGTAGTGCAGATCCTAACCTTTACTTTAAGGTTGTTGATGATGGTTTGGTAATACTACTATTCTATGTGGATGACCTGTTTCTAATAGGTGTGGAAAATCTCATCTCAGAGTGTAAGAGAAAATTAGATGCTGAGTTTGAGATGAAAGATATTGGGATGATGCATTAAGTTTTGGGTCTCGAGGTATGGAAAAGACAGGATGGGATCTTTATGAATCAAGGGAAGTATGCGATGGAAATATTGAAGAGGTTCAAGATGTTGGATTGCAAGGAAATGTGTAACACCCTGTTTCCCCCAATTTGTAAAAATAACTATACTGACCAAGAACTGTGGCAAACTCAAAAAAATAAATGTGAATGTGTGATGTGAATGGACCTTGTGAAAAAGGTCGATGAATGTGAATAATATATATTGTAGGACTGCTGAGAGGGGATATGCTAAAAAAGAGACCGCGATGGTTGAAGAAAGGTGGTGGAAGGCACCTGGAAAGGGGGCATTAACTTCCACCGAAACCAATACTGTATTTGGACTTCACTGACCCGGAGAACCAAGAGCGACTTGTTGGCCCCGAATTAAATGACTCGCCAGGATTGGTAGTTGAATGGATCCTCATGAGTAATGAGG
>ML782279.1:418273-428696 GCA_009831015.1 Picea engelmannii
TAAGAATGTGAAAGGGGTTCGCGAAGAGGACCTGTCTTGGGAACAGTTTGAGAAATACTTCCGGAAGAAGTATCTATCGGAAAAATATTTCGACGAAAAGACTAAAGAGTTTTATGAACTCAAACTGGGACAACTCACTATAGGAGAATATGTCAACAAATTCCTTGATTTGTTGAGGTATGTACCCTATATAAAAGAAAAAAAGGAAAAGGTGCAACACTTCATCAGTGGACTACCTAAGGACTATTGGAACATAATTGAATTTGATATGCCAAAGACTCTAGAAGGCACTATTCGAAAGGTGACCTATTTTCATGAACAATTTGGGCATCGAGCAGAACCTCACGAAGGATGGAAACAAAAGAATAGTTCAAGATTTCAAAAAAGGGGAATTAAATCCTCAGGGTTTAAGAACTATAAGAAGAACCCAAGAATGAGCTTCCGAGCCTGGAGTATGCTTCAACAGAATTTTCCCTCCTTGAGCGGAAACAAAACTTCTGGACCTATATTAGTGAAGACCGATAACCCGAAGAGAGAGCCTTTGAAATGTTGGGGTTGTGGGGAAGAACATCTATTGAGAGATTGTCCACACCGACAATAGAATAGTCGGAGGATTTATAACATCCAAGAAGCTACTACCATCAATGATGTGGCCGGGAGTGTGCCACAAATTTATGCAGCCTTGGATAATAACCAAGCCGACCACCAAGCTTCAGTAGTGTAAATAGAAGGTATGATTTCCAACCATCTAGTGTCTGTTTTGATTGACCCTGGTTCAAATTTGAGTATATAGCCCCTAAAATTGTTGATAAGTGTAAACTACAGCCACAAAAACATACCAAGCCATGGTTGGTACAGTTAGCCACTGACACCAAAAGGAGGATAGCAGAAGTCATACCAGCCTGCCAATTAATGTTGGGTGAATTCCCCACCCAAGCAACACTTAACATATTACCCCTGGGATCATATGATCTGTTGATTGGTATGGATTGGCTAGCTGCCCATAAGGCTAGATTGGACTGTTACCATAAGACCTTAGAATGTGCAAGTAAGGAAGGGAAGAGGATAACCCTTCAAGGGATCCAAAAACCTGTCTTGGTGAGACAAATATCATCTTTGCAAATGAGAAAGTATTGCAGGAAGGGATGTACCCTATATGCAATACATGTGTTGAAAACAATCGAAGATGACAAACCAAGCCCTGACGATCACCCTATCTTGAGAGAATATAGAGATGTGTTTCCGGAAGAGGTACCGGGTCTACCTCCGAGAAGGGACATAGACTTCTCGATAGAAGTTGCACCAGGAGTGGTGTCGGTGTCTAGGACAACCTACCATATGAGCACACTCGAGTTAGTTGAACTCAAGTTGCAATTAAAAGAAATGATGGATAAGGGCTATATTCGACCCATCGTGTCTCCATGGGGAGCACCAGTCTTGTTCATGAAAAAGAAGGACGGTACCCTTAGACTGTGTATAGATTATAGGCAACTCAATAAGGTAACCATAAAGAAAAAGTACCCCTTGCCCAGGATTGATGACCTGTTCAATCAATTGGGGGGTGCGTCTATTTTCTCAAAGATTGATTTGAGGTCGGGATACCATCAAGTCTGAATCAAGGGTGAAGACATCCATAAAACTGCCTTCCTAACGAGGTATGGACACTATGAGTTTTTGGTGGTGCCATTTGGGTTGACCAATGCCCCTGCCACTTTTATGTTCTTGATGAACATTGTACTCAGCAAGTTCCTAGACAAATTTGTGCTTGTTTTTATTGACGATATATTAATTTAATCCAAGAACAGAAAAGAACATGAGGAACATCTTAGACTTGTGCTGCAAGTGATAAGAGAACACCAGCTCTATGCCAAATTCAACAAATGTGAGTTCTTCCAGAAGGAAATACATTACTTAGGTCATGTTCTCTCCGAAGGGGGAGTAGCGGTAGACCCTGATAAAATCAGGTCTATCATGGAATGGCCTACCCCAAAAGATGTTTCAGACATCAGATCCTTTATGGGATTAGCAGGATACTATAGGAGATTTATAAAAGGATTCTCCAAGATTGGTTGTCCAATCACTGCCCTGTAGAAGAAGGGGACAAAATTCCCACAGACACAGAAATGTGAAGAAAGATTTCAAACCCTGAAACATCTATTGACCCATGCACCCGTGCTGAAGATCGCCGATCCAGAAGCTGACTTCCTCATGTGCATAGATGCCTGTAAGGAAGGGCTCGGAGGAGTCCTTATGCAGAAAGGAAGTGTGATCTGCTATGAATCCCGAAAATTGAACGAGCATGAAGTCAACTATGTGACCCATGATCTAGAACTGGCTTCCATAATACATGCCTTGAAAATGTGGAGGCATTACCTCCTGGGAATAAAATTTGTACTTATGACAGATCACTGTGGATTGCGATACCTGTTTGATCAACCAAAGCTCAATTCTAGACAAGCTAGGTGGATGGCCCTCCTTAGCGAGTTTGATTTTGAAATTAAACACATTAAAGGAAAGGAAAATAGGGTGGCCGATGCCCTTAGCAGAAGTATGGAAACAATTCACCTGGCAGTGGTGAGTACCTGCGAGACAGATGTCAAGGAAAGAATCAGAAATGCATAAGAAACAGATCCCTTCGTCTAGACCGTGACCATGTACCTACAGCAAGAACCTGTCGAAGTAAAATATGAAGGCTATCAGATGACCGAAGGAGGTCTGCTCACTTATAGAATTTTTTTTATATTCCAGCGTGTGATGACTTGAAGAGGTTCATTATGGATGAACTACATAAAAGATCCTATACTGGTCATCTAGGATACTAGAAGATGATCACTGCCACCAGAAAACAATTTTATTGGCCCGGATTGAAGAAATACATAGCTGAGTACTTATCCAAATGCATAGAGTGCCAACAGGTTAAAGCAGAACATCGATACCCAGCAGGATTATTGCAACCTTTACCAATCCCAGAATGGAAATGGGAAACCATATCCATGGATTTCATCACTGGATTACCAACCTCAACCAAACAGAATGACACCATTATGGTGGTGGTGGATAAATTGAGCAAGTCTGCTCACTTCATCCCCGTTAAGTCGACCTACAAGGCAATCGATATCGCCTAGGTATTCATGAAAGAGATATTCATACTGCATGGTATGCTGAAAGAGATCGTGTCTGACAGAGACACAAAATTAACTTCCAACTTTTGGAAATCATTGATGGCTAGTTTAGAGACCAAGTTGTTGTTTAGCACCGCCTATCACCCTCAAACCAATGGACAGACAGAAAGAGTGAATCAAATACTAGAAGATATGTTAAGGATGCATGTAATGCATCAACCCAAGAAGTGGGAAGACTACCTGCCACTGGTAGAATTCGCCTACAACAACGACTACCAAGCATCCTTAAAGATGAGTCCCTTCGAAGTCCTCTATGGTAGACCATGTAACACTCCAGTTAGCTGGAGTAATCCCGTAAACATGATTTCTTTTGGACCCAACATGTTGAAATAAATGGAACAACAGGTGACTCAGATAAAACAAAACCTGTAGGTCACTCAGAACCGACAGAAAAGTTATTTCGACCAAAAGAGAACTCCAAGAGAGTTCAAGACGGGAGACCATGTATATCTCAGAGTTAGGCCCAGGAAGAGTTCCCTGAAAATGGGAGCTTGTGCCAAGTTGGCACATCAGTATTGTGGACCCTTTGAGGTTCTATATAGAGTGGGACTTGTAGCCTATAGGCTAGCACTTCCTCCCACAGTAAAAACACATAATGTTTTCCATGTTTCATTATTGAAGAAATACGTACATGATGCTAATCATATAATTGATTGGTCTGTGATTTAGGTGGAACCGGAGGGAGAATTTCTACCAGAACCCCAATGCATACTGGACAGGAAGGAAACCCCGCTCTGGAACTGAACCATTGCACAGGTCAAGGTGCAGTGGAGACATTTTGGCCCAGATGAGGCTACATGGGAAATGAAGGATGTCATGAGACAGGCATATCCGATTTTGTTTACTTCTGTACATGCATGTCATGTTGATAGATAAGAACATCGAGGAAGATGTTCCTTTAAGGGGGAGGGAATTGTAACACCCTGTTTCCCCCAGTTTGTAAAAATAACTATACTGGCCAAGAACTGTGGCAAACTCAAAAAAAAAAATGTGAATGTGTGATGTGAATGGACCTTGTGAAAAAGGTCGATGAATGTGATTAATATATATTGCAGGACTGCTGAGAGGGGATATGATGAAAAAGAGACCACAATGGCTGAAGAAAGGTGGTGGAAGGCACCTAGAAAGGTGGCGTTAACTTCCACCGAAACCAATATCGTATTTGGACTTCACTGGCCCGGAGAACCAAGAGCGGCTTGCTGGCCCCGAATTAAATGACTCTCCAGGATTGGTAGGTGAATGGTTCCTCATGAGTAATGAGGGATGGGAGGGGGGGGGGTGAACCGCCCATCCGAGAGCCGTCAGGCCTGACCAGTGCTAGGGAAATCGTGCCACACGCAACCTCACAAGAGGAAAAAGGTGCGAGGGAGAAGAGAAAAAGGGGGGACGCAAGGGAAGGAGAGAACTCTGGGAAAATACAGAGTGAGTGATAGAAGAGAAGGGGGTGAGTAACCCTCGTTCTCGGTCACTAGCAAATAGAGACACAGTCTCGCAACATCGTGGTCTCAGCTCGGGGGTGGCTAGTGGTAAATCCTATCGGAATCGATGAGCCTACGGTTGGGTGGAAACGAGCACCCCTCTCAGCAGTTGCACTCACTGCTGGTGTTATTTCTGATAAGTGTTTTACATCTTGCATCATGAAATTTATATGCTGACATATATACTCCTAGTTTGTGCAGTTTTATAAATGGTTTGAGTATAAGACTGCCTGTGTAGTGTTTTTATTCAGAAATGGTGGTTGCATGCTTGTAATGGAAGGGCCACGTATGGCTTATGTTTTTAAATAGATTATATGTATATACGCACATTGAATCAATTCAAAATTCAATCCATTTCTCGGGAAATCTATACCTTTATCCGTCTCAGGTGATGCCCTGGATAAACCTCCCCATAGAGACACCCTTTTGAAAAGCTCAGAAGAGGTATCACTTTATGTGCAAAGACTCTGTAGAGGCGCAGAGGTCGCAAAATACCTTGAGGATTCGAAGAATAAGTATCGATCGACGAATGAGATCCTGTCGGAAGATCTGCAGTCATTCATGACCATTAGATTGGAGGAATATACGAGGGCGTTAAATGCCTTAACCCCTTTTTCCTTTATCTTTGTGAGTAGCGAAGGAATCGGGACCGTAGATCCCCAAGGTCTGTGGGAGTATCTGGACCGTTGGTTTTTCCATGTCCAGGGAGAAACGAGAGAGGGAACAGTGTGGGACATATATGAGCTGTTAGATCTTAGTTAGAAAACCTGACAGTTGTTGGATCTGTCGAGAGTTGGACGAGGTTTAAAACCTCACGCGAAGAGCAGCAGAGAAAAAGTCCCGAAGGGGTTGTATCAGGATATCAACGATTCAAAAGTTCAGGAGTCCGGAGGACGAAGGTATGGACACTCAACATCAGAAGTTCTGAATTTTTGAAAGCATCGGAGCCATCCGTCTACGGGAGGATGCATGTCATGAGATTATCCGCTTCGGAGACTCAGGCATCGGGACTCACTGAGGTGAGTGGATAGACCTCACGAGTGGCGAAGTCGTGAGAGGATCAGGACCGTCCATCCAAGGAGGACAGATGGCATAGATAAAGGGATCTCAAGAACTCGAAGGTTCGCAAGGTACGAGCCCAAAGGTTGGGTGCTCCTAGTCGCGAGTGGCGAAGTTGCGAGGAGCGGAGACAGCTGTTGGATCCAGGGAATGGGAGGACCGTTGGATCAGAACTCTGTGGTGATATCGTATATCGAGAGTTCAAGGGTTCAGAGGTTTGAAGGGGTCACTTTCGATCGTAGAAGTCACGAAGTGCCGAGAGCCGAGGCTCGTGAGAACACGTGGCACATCCATCAGGTGGGGCCCGTGTGATTGACAGGTGGGCACGCGTCGCTTGGAATGGAGTCAACACTATGTTGACTTCTCACGTCTCGGGGATTCGTGAGATAGGAGCAAGAAGGCTCAACGCTCCAACTCGCGAGGTTGCGAGTTGCGTGAAGTGCGAAGAGGAAGTCAACCATTGCCAACTTTCACGTCTCGGGATTTCGGAGAAGAAGAACATGAGAGCTCAACGCTTCAACCTACGAGGTTGCGAGTATCGAAAAGTTGATAAGCGCTTGGATGGATTAAGCGCGTAGACCCAGGACAGGGTCATGTGGACAAGACTCTAAGGGGTAAACCTGCCACTCGCTAGCCCTGTCGGGGTTCAACGTTTCGCTGTGTCGAGGTTTGCAGAGTCGAAAGACTCAACGCTCTGGTAGTGCTGAGTCGCGAAGAGCGAAAGAACGCCATACTTGTTCAGCCTGAGGTCGTGACTCACGATCACATGGAGATGGAAAAGGAAGGAACTAGCCTATGCTAAGAGCCCCATAGGTATTTCGGGGATTTTGATCCTCGAGAATTCGACGAAATTTTTTGTTTTCCTTACTAGGTATGTGACAAAATGGCTACACCTATGGTATCAAATATGAAGTTGTTGTAGGATACAACTTTAGAGACTGTGGATGTTACTTTATACAAGAATATGGTGGGTTTGTTGATGTACTTGATGAACATGAGACCAAATATATGTTTTGTTGTGAACACCTTGGGTCACTATATGGAGAAGCCCAGGCAGGTTCATTTGGTCATAACAAAATATATGATAAGGTACCTTAAGGGTACATTGGATTATGGTCCCAGGTATGTGACAGACCATGAGTTCAGGTTATATGGATATTTAGATTCAGATTGGGCCAGCAATATTTCCGATCGGAAGAGTACTTCGACATATTGCTTTAGTCTAGGCTCCAGTATGGTTTCATGGAGTAGTAAGAAGAAGTCATGTGTAGCACTCAGTATGGCTGAGGCTGAATATGTGGCAACATGTGCAACATGTAGAGATGAAGTGTGGCTTAAGAAGATATTGTTTGAGTTATTTGGTCTCAAACTGGAGGTGACCTACATTTGGTGTGACGACCAGAGTTGCATGAAGTTGTCAGAGAATCTGGTGTTCCATGACAGGTCGAAGCATATCGAGATAAAATATCACTATATCGGGGATATGGTATAGAGGGGAATAGTGAGGCTCCAGTGCATGACTACCGAGGATCATGTTGCAGACATGTTGACCAATCCATTGTCGAGGACAAAGTTCGAGCACTTTATGGACAATCTTGACGTGGCCCCTCTTCATAGGGAGTGATGAGGTACATATGCATTGCGGGGTAGTGGATGTCTTGGTGACATGTTGTACCTGTTTGAGAGCTACCCACATGCCTTGGATGCATTGACTGTGAAGTAACAGGGGTGCACACGATGAGGTACAAATGCATTACGGGTTAGTGGATGTCATGGTGACATGTTGAATCTATTTGAGAGCTACCCACAGACCTTGGATGCATTGGCTATGAATTCATGTTGTAATATGGATATTCGATGATGTACAGATTCATATATTCAACAGTCAATGGTCATGAGATTGTGTGGAAACAAAGAATACCTTCCTAGTTAAGAGGGAGTGTTGATATTTTGATGTAACTACGGAAAATATTATTTTGTATTTGCATTGGTCAAACCTGAAGAAGGTTATTGTAATCTTATTGTATAAATCGACTCAAAATAAATTATTATTTTATTGTTATCCTTATTGTAAAATTCAAAATGAAACCTCTTAGGGTTGTGTCTTTTCGGGAGTCAAGTTATGTGTATAAATAGAGGTTGAGTTCCTCTCATTTGCATACACACTCAACTCGTCTTCTCTTGTGTATTTGGAGCATAGAAAAGGATGTATAACACAAGAGGTCTTGGTTTCTTGGTCTTTGGTATCTTGGTCTTGTTCTATTTGTGGAGAGTTATAACGTGACATTGTACCGGTTGAAGGAATCTGTACTGAAGAATTGTTTGTTGGGTTTTCTCCCCCACGAGGGTTTCCCAGGATATATCTTTTTTTCAGTGATTGTTTATCTTTAATTGATCCTATTACATGCAATTTTTAATGAATGTTAAAGAAGAAAATTGTAACTTCTAAAATTATAACAGGACCAAACAACAAGCCTCTAAGATTAGAATTGAGATAAAAATAAGAAACATAAGGTGTAAGTATCCCAAGAACATGGAAGAGGAGTTAGGAAGCTATATCAAGATTTGAAGCCAATTTGGGTGTGTACCTATAAGATATTTTCAAGAATGGAAGAAGAATAAAAAAGGATTTACAAAGAGGAAAGGAGAGATATAAATAGTCAAAGGAATAATGTCAAAGAGTAATTAGTGAACATTAAATTATTTGTTGGAGAAATAAATTTGTATAGAAAAGTCATATCACATGTTTTTACTTCAAATCGTGGGTTTGTCAGCATGTACATTATGATATTTTTCCAAATCATGCCTTGTATTCTACAAGCCATGAATTATAGCCACACTAGAATGCAAGGAATCCATGAGTCACTTGGTGCCAAAATTCTAGGAATTATTAAGGAATATTTGACCGAGTGAACCCCCAATTAAGCAACCCAAAATGGATTTGATCCATTAAGAACCCGAAATGAAGCATCCAAAAATCATATGGGCCACAACATGGGCACAAAGCCCCAAAATGGTCCCATAGAGTAATCAAGTTCCCAAAAATGTCTAATATGGTCAAATCAATGAGAAAAGGACAAATAAAGTGTCTACTTGTAGCAATTACAAGAATCAATTAATGACAAATTCAAAACACCCAAAATCAATTCCATGTATGCTAGATAAAAAATTTATCAACTCATGATCTCATTGAGAATATCTTGAGAAATACCATAGATTGGTCATCCTAGCTAGGAGGAAACATCATCATATGAAAATCCTTATATGAGGAAATAGTGGTAGATGCAAAACCTGTAGATGTGACACATGTAGAGGAAACAACTATAGATGCAACACCATTGGATGAAATAAAGGGGGTTGCAACATTGGTAGAAGGAAAAAAGGTATGTGTATGGAAGATTGAGGCAATATAAGAAGGACCACACAAGCCTACAATGGGTGTAATGATATTATAAGGGTGTCTCTGAAGTAGTGGTGCGGGTGGGTGGTGATAAAATCCCACATGTTACAATATCAAAGTATGGCCCATACAACGATAGTGTAAGGGTACCTTTGAAGCATCGATAGGGTAGGAGGTGATAAATTCTCATGGAATACAATATGAGAGTATGGACAATGTGAGGAGAAACCAAAATACCAATGGCTTGGTGGACATGTAGTAGTTAAACCATTTTGGCAGGGAGGCCATGAAAAATTCTATCCAAGTATTACAAACAAAAAATTCCAATCGTAGTAATGTTGCTACAAAACCATGAAAGTATAGGTCCTTACATTCAAAAAAATGTTCTTGAATAAACTACCTAGATTTGAAACATGATAGGTGGATATTGGAAGCCAATGAAACTAGGGCTCCAAGTGATTCATCCACGTGCTACAAGTTTTCAAGATTAAAAAACAACTAGATAATAAAAATTAGACTCATCGATCTAAAAACATGTTTATTGTAATACCTAATGCCAATTGTTAAGAACCAAACATCAATATAACATAGAAAAAGCTCAGGAAAAGTACTCAACACCTTGAAAAAGAGATAATTTCAGATAATAAGCCTCTTCGAGGGGGCAACCTCCTTTTACCCCACTTAAATGT
The DNA here is from genome assembly GCA_009831015.1 of Picea engelmannii. NCBI lineage: Eukaryota > Viridiplantae > Streptophyta > Pinopsida > Pinales > Pinaceae > Picea > Picea engelmannii. The sequence goes on from ML782279.1 coordinate 428,082, forward strand.
TCAAGTACAAGCTGATTCAAAACGAAAATGTCTCCTTGGTATATATAGGAGACTAGGAGGTATAATTACAACTAATGGCCTAAAGCTGACATAAATAAATTAACATTACTAATATAATATGCCCCAATTAAGGGGTAATGAGCCAATATTAGGGCTTAACATGCCCCTGCCCTCAAGACAAGTGTTGTCCGCAACGCTTGAGTAACTCTGGATGCTTCTGTATAAAAGACTCATCTTCCCAGGTGGAATCTTCAGCTGGAAGTTTCCTCCATTTAATGAGATACTCTGAAATGGATCTATTCCTCAGCTGGAAAATTCTTGTGTCAGTGATGGCTTATTGCTCCAATATGATTTTTCCTTCCTTGTCAAGTTCTGGAAATATAGTTTGAACTGGGATCTTGTCACCTATAACCTTCTTTAAGCATGAAACATGGAAAACTGGGTGTACTCGTGAAGATGCAGGCAACTCCATTTTGTATGCCATAGTACCAATCTTTTGCAACACCTTATAAGGTCCATAGTACTTTGGTGATAATTTATTATCCTTCTTGGCTTGCTCGAGGGACATCTGTTTGTATGGTTGTAGTCTTAAAAACACCCAATCCCCTACTTCAA
>ML782279.1:444996-464762 GCA_009831015.1 Picea engelmannii
ACTTCTTAGTGTTATATGAAAGATAGTTATAGTCTATATAATAATGATCACTTCTATATCTATATAAACCCTCTTCAACTTCCTTTTGAAGTTTTAATAGATTTTCTTCTATTCTTTTCATGGGATAATTACCATCAAACTTTGCACAAATTGTTTCTAGATATTCATCTTCACTTGTAGAGAAAAATTCATCATCATCATTGCAATCAAGGGTTTTTGAGGGTTCTTTACCTTCATTTGAAATATCTTCACGATATTCCTTTTTGCCAACATCAACACATAATTATTTGTCTTCATTTGAAATGTCTTCAAGATCTTCCTTTGTTCTATCATCACTTGATTCTTTATCTTCACTTGAAATGTTTTCAAGAACACATTTAGAAATAATACAATCAAGGGTTTTTGGAGATTCTTTACCTTTAATGATCTTGATGGAGTGATCTTCAATATCTTCCTTCTCCTTCTTTCTTTGATATGTCTCCTCTAGCTTTAGCCATAGATCCTTGGTGGAAGTGCATTGTCCCATGCTCTCTTTGATAGGGCTTGAGAGTCCACTAAGAATGGTCTTGAGAGTGAATGCATCATTCTTCTTTCCTTCCCTTTGAGCTGCAAAATTTGACTTGTTCTTCAATGAAACTGATCCACCAATGGATACCTTCCAAATAGCTTCTCCCATTTTCTTCAAATGTACTCTCATCTCTATTCTCCAAGTAGAATAGTTTTCCTCATCAAGGATTGGAACTTCATCATCCATTTGTGTGTCTATGGATCTCCTTCAAGCTTGTTAAGGATTGTAGTGAAGGCCTGCTCTGAATCCAATTGTTGGACACACCTACCACACTTAGAGCGGGGGTGAATGAGTGTGGGGCTCTTTTTCCCAAAACTTCCCTCTTTCACAAAACTCATTAGTTAGCATTCAACATTTTACTCATTACTCATTGCTTTCATTTGTAACCAGTTAGATGTGAACACATATCAGCAACATATATCAGGGATATATCATCAACAAGTCATCATCATAAGGAAACCAAAGAACAAAAGATGTATGTACAATTTTCTTTTTATTACAGACTACAATCCTTGGGGTTTTTCAGCAACAACTGAATAGAGTACAACTCTACAAGAGCACCAACTCTATCATGCAAGACTCAACTTACCCACTCAGCATCAACTGAGATGAGGAAACAATCCTCAACAGATATCAATCTGCAACAGGTACGCGACCTGTCAGTAGTGCAACCCGCATGTGTACGCGCCCTGGCTCACTACAACCCGCGTATGTACGTGGCCAGGGTTTACAACAGCCTGCGTATACCTTCTAAGCTATTATGTTTTATCCTTCAAGATCAACTCATATCCTCTGCAACCAATTTATCATTCTCTTCTGTCTCTCACTGTCCAAACTGACCACCAGGCAATCACAATACATCCAATCTCTCCAATAGCTTACTCATGCTCCACAACCAATAAATATGAATGCCACTCAATCATGCATATGAAATCAACATACTATAGCCATCATATCAGTATTGAATCATAAGAGTGGTTCTCACTCCATCAACCAATATAAACCACATCATAGAAACGATACCAATAATTCCCTAAGCATTCAAAACACACTAAGTGATAGTATCCATCAAAACAATAATGAAACCATACCAGTGTCTCCGTGACAGATCTAAGCCCATAGAATGCAGATCTGGAACCTGATTCAGTATTTAGCAGTTTGTCATCAGCTCAACCACAAATATCCATGATTTTATCCACTGTACGCTCCCTATACACTGACATCCCATGTAATTTACCCACCTTGTACACATACAACTTGAGTATACACACCCTATACACAGACAGCCCGCGTACGCACCAAAAAAATATGGTTTTTTTGTAATTCTGAGAATTTCGTCGTCATGATCTCAGACTTGTCAAAAATTCAACGTGTCCATGATATCGTCCTCGTTCTCTCTTTCTAAGAATAGATCTTCAATCATGCTCAAGAGATCCACACCAAATATTCTCTCACAAGAAGTTCTCACAAGAAGCTCTCCATCAATACTCCAAAAGATATTCTCACAAGAAGCTCTCCATTGATCCACAAAAAAGGATGATGTACAAGAGACCATTGCTATATTATTTATACTTTCATCCTCTAGGTCACTTAACCCATTTTTAGGTCACTTAACCCATTTCTATGTCACTTAACCTATTTTCCTTATTTTAGGGCTAACCACTTTCCATAAATAGAAAGTTCTCCAATACTTTATCATTTAAATATTCCTTCTTGATTTTGTCACTTCTCATTATTATTTAAATAATCCACCTTGACTTTGTCACTTTACTTTATCATTTAAATAATGATTTATTCTTTTATGTAACTTTGACTTCTTTGACCTTGGGGGCTTCAAGCCTTCATGTGGGGGTCCTTCATCTTCGTAAGGCCATAACTCTCAAACCATGAGGAGTTATGTGACATTCCACATACCACCGGAAATGGCATGACAAGAAATATCCATCTAGGATAGTTTCACCAACAATTTCCTTGATCTTCATCTCATTATTCCACATACAATCACGGGTCCTCCAACCATTCTTCTAGGATAACTCAATCCACAAAGCGTCTTCCCGTGAGGGATTTAACCATAAGGGGACCACTTTGGAGTCCATCCATTCATACACTTTATCAATCATGATAAGACAATAATCAATCATCTTTTTCATTAATCCACCACTTCATCATATACATCAACTATGCATCATGTATCAATGAAAACTCATTGATCCATCTTCATCATATCAATGACAACTCATTGATCCATATTCATGCATTCTCATTAAGGACAATACATATTACATTACATCAATCATCAATCAATCAATCTTTTGACATCAATCAATCACTTGACATCAATCAATCAAACCATTGGCATCAATGACAACACGATCCAATATTAATAATAGTCATCCCTTTGGGAAGGCATTGGCTACTAGGACCATGTGAAGACTCATTTCTAGGGATTAGATTTGGAACAAGGTCATCATTTAGAAATCTATCGATCCCTCTACTTTGAAACCATATCAAAACCAAATCCAAAAATATCCATAATGTGTTTGTTGTTTGGAAGATAATTTTACTAGTTTTTCATCTTGTAGGAAATTAGCTAGTATAAAAATTTGGGAATGAGATAAAGTAAGGATAGTTACTGACCCTTGGGTGGGGAGTGGACATGTTTATAAATTATCTAATAATTTTATTTTCTCTCTTCAAGGGAAGGGTATTTTAATTTAGCTTGGGTAGTGTCTCCATAACTCTCTAGAAATATTAGCTTTATGTGTCCTTGATTATAGGTGGATTTTCCACTCAAAACATTGGACAAACGATAACATAGTAAATAATTTATTTCCAAAAGAACTTAACAACATGATGGCTAACTTTGAAAGCCTACACACTTTGATCTCAACAATCTAGCTGCAAGGATGGAAGAAGACATATATCCTAGGTCTATGAAGAATTGATTATCAGTAGTGGGAGGCTTACAAAAATGTAAAGGTGAGTCATATTTGTCCTAAGGAGGTGGAGGATGAATCAATATGGTCAAAGAATCCAACTTTACATTTCTATACCCAAACTAGGTTATAAAACAATGTTTTTCAATGGTAGGCTTGAAGAAAACAAATGGTGGTGTAAACCGCCTTGGAGGAATAAGTCCCTTATAAAGGCAAGGATTTTGATATGGATAGCCATAAGGAATAAATTCGTTACTTGGGAGATATTGAAAAAATGAATCAACAAAGCCTAATTTGATGCACTTTTTGAAAGGAATAGGAGAAAACCATTGGCCCTTTGATTATATCTTGTCCCTATTCATCTAAGGTGTGGGTTGAAATGGAATTCCTAGAAGTGGTAAGGGATGATTGGAACGTGGAATCAATTGTAAAATCCTATAAATGGTGGTAGTAGAAGCAAGATATTATGAAAATTAAAGCTTTTACTTTGATAATATGATTGGGCATTTTGCTTGCCAAAAATGATGATATATTTTGAAGGGAGATTCATTCCTCCTTTTTAATGTGTAGCTCAAAGTGGATCTATATTTTTCAATTTCATATATATTCTAAGGCCATCCCTTAGATTCAATTTCCGCATGAGTCCATTGAAAAATATGCGCAATGGGGATAATTCGATGGAGCTAGTCAAGGCACTCCACCTTGATGTGGCCGAGAAAGTACCATAATTTTTATAAATGATTCTTATGTCTTTAGGTTTAAGGTAGGGATGGGAGGGGGATTGAAAAATTATGGTAAGCATCTAGCAATGAAGTTTCTCATTATCTTCTAATAAAGTGGTATCCAAATCATAGGGCTTTGGTGACTCATAGGTGGTCATAAAGTGGATGAGAGATGAATATAGAATGGGGAATATCATTCCAATTTCTATCTATGATGAGATTGAAAGAATGAATATTGTTTTTAATGCAATTTCCTTTTTTCATGTCTATAGAGAACAAAACTCTAAAGCTAATACATTCTCCAAAGAAGGTGTTTAGTTGGATGCTAGTAATTGGATTATGTTGGAAGAAAAGGATGGTCATGCTAGTTAGGATGCTACTCTTTTAGTGTTTAATTAAGAAGTGACTAGGAAAATATTCTCACGAGTTGTTATATTTCTGTGGTCTGTGCTAAATGATAGTTATTCCATCCATAGTTTGGTCTATTTGATAGTTTTTCCATATAGTAGTTTAGAATGGGTGTTTTTGGATCAATTGTGGGATGAAATTATGATTTACTTTTTCATAATAATTGATACAATTCTTGAGAAGCTGTGTGATAATGTGGGGCTATAAAAGGAAAATCTAATTAGGAGATCGGTTGTGAATTTCCCATTGAACAATTATTTTTTGAAAAGGATAGAAATGGTCTAATTCTTATCGATGTAATATTTGAAATGTCTGAGGTGAAAACATGAAGATGGTTAACCCTTTTTTTGAGTGAGATGTAGTGGGTGTGGTGCAATGTAGTCACTCAAAAATTCAACAATACTCTAGGCCAAGAGTTTTAGAAAATCTAGGTTGATATTTTTATAAACCCTCAACTATTTAGTAAAAATACAACAATGTTTTTGGGTAAAAATGCAACAAACTCTTGGCCAAAATATGTTCTTGGCTAAGATTTTTTGGTCAACTAAAACAACAAATTTTGCAATTTTTTTTATAACTTTCCACTTCAACAAGGGAATGTCAAGCTAAATTTTTTGAATATCATATATTGGACTTGCTACCGATGGATTCATCTTTGAATCTACTTTGTAATGATACACAATTGTGGCTTTTTATCAAGAATTTTTATTTATTAATAATTTTGTTCTAAATTTTATCCTTTAAGTATTTTACTGTTATCAAAATCACCTAAAATGGAAATTTTATATCATCAAATTCACAATACCAAAATCTAGAAAAAAATCATAATGTGATTCCTCGCACTACCCTTTTCAAAAGGGCATTTTAAAGTTTTTTGGTAATGATCACATCAAAATGAAAAATTTTGCCCATAGAAATGTGTTAATATGACACCATTTCTTCTTTTTACTCTATTTCGATAAATAATAAAAAAGAGTGCCTAAATAAAAAAAAATCACAAATTATAGTTACTAGCACAATCTGTATAGATTGTAAGCATACCTATTTTTTTTCTCTAAAATGAATAGCCATCTCTAAAAATATATATTCCCATGTAGGTCTCTCATTATCCTTATCTAAAATTTTAAACTATATGCAGTCAATAAATATAAAGTTATCCCAATATATGTCCAAAAATAATTAAAAAAAATTACTATGAAGTAAGACAATTCTTTAAAAATATTATTTTACTTCAAAGTCAATTTCTCAAAGAAAATATGAGTTTAGAAGGGTTGAAGTTAAAAAAAGAAGAAAATTGTGTAGTTTTGTTTATAAAAAACAAGCAAAAGTGTTACCATTTTCATGTTTTTACCATATGGTTAGTACAAACGCCAATCAAGACTCAAGAGGTCCCTTCTAGATAGGCCTTAAAATATGTTGATCAAGAATCCATGTAGGGATTTTTTTGAGAAATGTTATACGCATACATTGAATGTACTTTATTTCCAACTGAAACATAATATATTTTTTTTGTTTTTTTGGGGAAAAGAACATAAACTCATCTCCATACTTTCATGTGAGGCATGCCCATAGAACATGCTACCTCTGCGTCAATGTTGGGAGGTATCCTACCACCTTGATGTAGGAGTATCATCTTGTAGGATATGTGCATGCCAAACAATTAGATGGTTATATATACTTTGCAATTATGTTTACCAAATACTTGTCAATTGTAATTTATACACAATCAGGGAAAATATAAAAAATATTTTATGCTTAATGTTATCCCTAAAGTCTACACCAAATTGCTATGGAAAAAGAGCTAGGGCACCTCAGTTATTGTAATGTTTTAAACTTGTAGGTTAAGATTGGGTTTATGGATCAGGGAATAGGATGAGGATGGAAAGTCTTAAATTGTTGACACTCTTTCAATTAAATAATGAGAAACATTTCACTTAGTCAAGAGGATTCATATTGAGAGACTAGACAAATATAATTGAAAGTATAGAAGAATGAGAAAATAATATAAGTTAACAATGTGTTGACTTATATGAAGCAAAAATTCAAGTTAAACAAGATATATTGAAACTCAAAATAAATATTTAAACACAAATCTGTGAAATAGGTAATGTATCAGTAAATAACTCACTAAAATTATAGATGAAAAAAAGAGAAGCAAATGCTTTGCATATATTTCAATTGCACTTAAATAAGATAGACAAAGATGAAAACATAAGAGGACAATCTAACCATTAGGATGTTAAATTTATTGAGTATAAAACAACTACATACAATAAGCACTTTGTAATGTCCAGATATATGCTTTCCTTTCCAATCCCAAAAATTGAACCGTCACTCTCTCTTTTTTATTCCCTTTATAAACATAAAGTCCCCACAAAGTAGATCCTAGATCCCATAATATAGGTTCAGTTATGATTACATATTGATATACTCAAATTCAACTTTAAAATAGAATCTATGATTGAGTTACATCGAATTTGAGAAAATAACAACCCCAGGATCCTAGGAAGAGATCCTCTATTTTAGGACCATATCTTTGACTTGAACAAAAAATGTATTAAATGATCCTAACAAAATGTGATCCAATAGAAAAATATGTGGGAAAATCTAACTTCTCAATCTCCATATTGATTTGGTCTTTGTAATTTGTAGTCTTCAACCTATTCATATAATGATCCTTCAAGATCTTATTATGCCTTAACCATCTTCAAAACAGGGGCACTGCAAAAAAAACCACCGCGTTTTTGCAGCAAGAGTCAAAATTGGCAAAACCTTCATCTTTTGCAAAAATATGAGGCTTTCTTCATGCTCGAATAGGATTTTTATGTCTGGTCCTTTCCTGAAGCCATTTGGTCTTAAGTACTTTGGTGGTCCAATACAACTTCTTGTTCCTTTTCCCTACTTTATGAGCAAAGTCACAAAGTTTGTTATGTTTTTCTACCAGTCTAGAAATTCTGTTCTGCAACTTGGAGTTTTTCTTTCTAAGATGCTTATTGTATTTCTTAAGACATTTTATGATCTTTCTTTTCTTACCAAGATATTTCCTTGATGAAGTTTCCCCTTTTTCTGCTCTGTCTTCCCATGGATTTTCCTCAAAATTTGGTCTATTTAGACAAATGGACAACTTGTTCCTTCTAGGAATTATTTCAAACTTGTCAACCTCTGTACAAGGCACTATGTATTCTTCTACAAGAATAGGTGAAATGGATGATTTATTCTCAATACCGGCTTCTAGAAACTCATGCATCAAAAGGCTTAGGCTCTGTCTCTTCCTTTATTCAACATTTTGTTCTGTACCTTTAACTACATGAGTCATCCTTTTCCTTTTGGTAGTTTTCTTCATGGGTAGATCCTTAAGTGTCATCTTGGTTTTTTCTTTACTATATGTATCACCTAGAGTACCCTTGGAGATGTCATCTTCAATAGCAATTGGTTTCCATGTTTTCAACGAAGGGTCAAACAAGTCCTTCGAATTTAACCTGAACTTGTTTGTGGAACGAATCCCGAGTCTCCTTGACATGTTCCCATGGGATGCTTTCCTTTATCTTTCTATTGAGAATTCTTGTTTTTAATCTTGGTGTGCTTTGTGTCGAAGGTTTTCTCAACTTCCATGATTGATATTTATCCCACATGCTCAATTATATATCTATCAGGAGGCAAATTTGACTCTTCTGCAATTCTTTTGATTTTTTTTCTAGTATACATCTGTTTAATTTCAGCAACACTTTATTTTCTAATGATAGGTTCCAATTCCTGTCCCAAGGTGTTTTCTTCTTGCAAGGCTAATTTATTTCTTCTTGATCTAGTTTTTCTAGTTACAGATGGAGCTCTTATTTCTACAGTTAAAGGTTTCTTCGATGAGAGGTTATCTTTCTTTGAATCATTAGGCTACTTTTCAGGGGTTATTTTATAAGTTTTCTTCTACTGTTCTTCAAGCCCTAATGAAGATAGAAACCATTCCCAAGAGAAATGAGTTATGTTTAACTCTTGCATCACTAGAACTTTGATAAGTCCTTGGTGAAAAAGACTCTATTGAGCATTATTTGGATGTATTTGTACTTTGTTTGACATCTTAAATAGAATCATCAGTAAAAAATAAGGTAAGTTCACCCTGATGTCTCCATTCAGATGAAAAAGGAATCTCATGTGATAAAGATGAATGGTTGAGAACCTACCTTCACACGTTATGTATATTTGAACCACATGTAGAGCATTCTTCCATTCCTGTTTGAGCCATGTATTAGGGATTCCCCTGCTCCAATCCAGGTTTTGGTGATTTTTTGTGAGAAATTGATTGTATAAGTCCCCTGAGATTTCTTTCTTTTTGAACCATCTTTCTCCATCGATAGGAAAATTGAAGGCTGTAGAAATGGAATTCTCAGAAACCTGGATTATTAGGTTTCCAAGCTAATTTTGGTACCCATCGAAATTCTTTGCAAATTTCATGGCACCTCTGTGTGATGTCCCTGGAAAGAACAATAGAATTGATACAAATGTGTCTGAACAAATTTCTCTTTTAAATTCTGGTAGGGCTTCCAAGAGCTCAATCCCATCTGGTTCCAATTGTAAGATATGACCACCTCGGTGTCGTGCCATTAGCAACAAYAAACCCTAGATTTGTATGTTAACCAAATACTTTTCCTTTGCGATTTAGGGCTTGGTTATACCTGCAATAATCAGATTTATCACACACAAAAATATTAAAATCAACACCTATATTAATTTTCAAATAAAGACGGTTTTGAATTTATGAAATAATAGGGAATGTAATCGCCGGGACCATAACATTCGATGATATCCCGGTGAAAGGATAGGAATTGACATGTACTCTTCATGATTTCATGTTATAATGAATTGAATCACCACCTTTGATGGATAAGATATGATTTCAAATCTTGTAATGATTGCAGGGCGTGTTGATTCATGAATATGCCCAAATTATTCTTTTTGACACGTGTTGTCAAAATACCCGCGTTTTTGTAGCACAATTCTAGTGAAAATGCGTTGCAAAAACGAAACTCTTTTCGCAACAACATAGTGTTTAGCCTCACAAATTAAGATAAAGCTTGCAGCTTACGTAATGAAATAATCCATCCTTGATGTGACAAAAATATTTGTAACACCTTAATCATATCTTAAGAATAAGAAAATAAAATAAAATCAAAGCAAGGGAAATCAAACCAAAAGGTGAACAAAACAATGAAGTGCAAAGAAGATAAAGGAAAGATTAACTTTGAGGAAGGCTTGTGGATGAGTAGGCTAGTATTAGGGGTGACAGATTAGTTACGTAGGTTTTAGTACTAACACTTAACATCATCAAAGAAAATTTCACACACACGAACCTTTAATAACCCATAATAAGTATGTATACAATGATATCATCAATGATGAACAATTGAACTAGATCTAGAATGGCTAGCTTGAACATATGTCATCACCTATCTAGAATCAATGACATGGCTTGAAGGTCCTACCCTAGAATTTTAAAATCGTCTATAGATGGATACCTATAGGATGCTATGACACATATGCTATGATAAAATATATTTTGTATGAGGGTGGATATTGTAGTACTTGTCACATGAATCTTGTCTCCAAGATGAGGTGGTTACAGGGGGAGGGGTTAGCTTTATGCCGAGGAATGAGAAATCCCCTCAATGGGTTACACCCAACCCTTTCTTGATTTCAAAAATACCAAAGACCAACCCCTTGAAATTCACCAATGTCAAAATAATTAACATGTCAACCCAAAATAAACTACACCCATAATTTACATAGAAAATAAAATGGAACCTCCTTGTTATTGAAGGGATGTCTTTAACATATCATGAACTACCTTCCAATTGATCTTTAATTGTTGGAATGTGCACCAATCCATGCAAATATGCTTCTTTCTCGAATTACAGGGTTGGTTGGTTCTAGGGTAAATAAACAACAGGACAATCATATCTTTGGTGATTTGTAGATATTTCACCTCTTCCTTACTCATGCTAGTTGATTTGTATTCTCTCATCCTATCCTGATATTCAATTATGCTAGATAATTGGCTATGGTATTATCTAATGGAAACAATGATGGTGTTGAACAAAGTAGCCAATGAAACATGAGATGACTCTCTAGTATTCCTAAGGCCACTAATTATGTTTCTAATTTCATCTAAACAATTATTAATTTCCATATATAAGTGTCATGCGGTGATTGGAGGTTAGGTAGATTATAATTTTATTCTATTTAACAAAATAAATACTATATTTAAACAATAACAATTTTAATTTTTTTTAACAGAAACGGATAATTTGTATATAATCAAAAATTGCCCATATTACAAAAAAGAGTTGGTTGTGGTTCTATCTTCCTACTAATTTCATGGTTACAGACCGACATTTTTATAGCAGAGTGGAGAGTGGTCATTGTGCTGTATGCACTACAAACTTGCCATGTGAAAATGGCTATGAAATTATGAAAGAGAACCTGGAATCTACAATTCATAAAGAACCTAGACTAAGGGTGGGAGGGGCCTGCATCATCACGATATGGCACACAGTTCTCCTCAGCTTGGGCCGCATCCCCTTGTTGTTGATTTCCTTCTTCCCAGATGCGGTCAAAGAATCCTGGGGCCATTGGAAAATGCTGGTCGTTGCTGGCCACTGAATGAAATGTGGAGGGGATCCAAGATTCATCCGTGCTTGCTGAGCGGGCGGGATGATGAAGATTTTCAGGGCGTTGGTTGAGCTCTCTGATCTGCCTCATGTTACGATTTACTCCCCACAGAACAATGGCTAATTCCTGATTTTTCCTGTGCTCTAATCTCTGCATTCGATTTTTAACTTCAACCATGTTTTCCAAAATTATTCGGTTTTCTTGTTACAGTTCCATGTGCCTGGAGTTCGCCTGATCCTCTATTCGTCTACACTCAACCTGAAGTCCTTGGAATTGATCCCACATATCCTCTAGGGCACAGACTGGGCAGGTGCATTGTAACACCATTTTTTTTTTCGGTTAACAAACTTCGCGGAAATATAACACCCACTCTGGATTATAAAACAACATGCATTTAAGAAAATGAAACACATTTAAACTCAGAGTAAGTCATATAAATTATTGCTATCATAATTTTAAGAATGGCATTAACCATAATTCATCTGCACAATAGAATACATGATAAAATATAAGCATCACACGCATGCAAAACATAACATTTAACATAAGCTGATACTTATCTTAAAACTGAGGTAATTCCACCAACCAGGTGCAGGCCTTCCACGAACTTCCCAGCCTTAGACCGCACTGCTCATCAGCTCAGCAGTAGGTCACCCCCGAGCTAGGACTAAGCTCCACCCCAAGGCAAGGAATGCTAGGCTAGGCTAAGGTTACAGGGAAAACACATAGTCACGAGGAAGGAATTCTCTTCCAAGAACCACTCACGCTCATTGCCCACAGACCCTCATTCCCCACATGCTTGTTCCACCCCAGGAGTATACACCTTCTCTGTCACCTGGACAGTCCTTTAGCTGCTAACCTCCCTTGCCTTGGGTTACAGCAACAGACCAGACCGAAAGTCTCCGGGCTCTGTGGCAGCTACAGGGTTCATTCCAAGAGTACTCTCCTTCCTCTGCGCACTCTCTCACCTAGAGAGAGATGCTCACAGACCAAACCACTTGTTCATCCAACCTCAAACACCCCTCTCACATGGAGAGAGTGTTTCACAACTGGTCACAAACCATACGCAGTCCCGCACTGTGCAGCTACAATTACCCACGAAAATACAGACACCGGCTTCCTCAAAACGGGTTCAGAAAATGGAAAAATGGCCTCACGGTCACAGCTTCGGGACATAGGTTTCACGCATAAGTTCCATTTCGGATAGAGGATGAAAATGGATTCCCAGACACCACACAGGATTTTCGGTTCAGAACAGGGGTGAATTCGGCTCTTTCGGAATCAATCACAGGCTTCTGGTTCAATACATAGGTATACACGGGTTTTCTTAGAGCCAGACACAGGATTTTCGGATTACAAAGATGCACAAAGGTTCTTTGCAGAACTCAGGTCCGTCATACTGCTCAGAGCCTGTACATGCTCAGGCCATTTGATCGAATGAGAGCAGGGGCCCCTCTCACAGCTCACCCTGGACGTTTTATTCGCATGCACCAGGGTTGACACTTGTCACCCTGGGAACTGCATGCGTTCCACTAGCACACATCCCTTCCTCATGGTTAGGAACTTAGGATAAAACATGAAATGCTCATGCCTTTTTGAAATAATATTAAAATATTATTCCCAAGCCTGAAGCCCACTAGGCTTAACACTTAGCCCCTTTTCCCACCTTCCAGCCCCTAATCCCTTGCCTTCTCTGTGGAAGCTCAGTCCCCCTTCACTCATTCATCATGGTCGGTCTACACCTGGTGGTGTTTACAAATGTTTATTAATTTGTTCTGCGTGATTACATATACATCAGCAGGCTCCTGGCCTTCAAAACTTAGGCTCCCTGTCCTAACAAACACATAAGCCACCAGTTTATAAAAACTTGGCTTACCAGCCTATAAAACATAATTACAATTCCTTTTAGAGCATGATTTACAATAGGGTTCAGCCTTGGGGACACTACAATCCCCCTTATTTCTGCACTGTCCTCAGTGCAACTTACACTGTCTCTGCAAGCCTTTCAAAATTTTCAAAAAGATGTGGGTACTCTGCCCACATAGCATCTGCATGCTCCCATGTCACGTCCTCAGGACCGTACCAGGTCCACTGGACCTTTACAAGCTCTATAGCTCGATTCTGGAGCTATTTGCTTTTCCTGTCCAATATGCACACATGATGCTCTTGCAGGACACCTTCTGGTTCCACCTAAATCACATTCCAATCGATAACATGATTAGCATCAGGTACATATTTATTAAGCAGTGAAACATGAAACACATTATGTACAGTCATAGATGCATGTAATGTAAGCATGTATGCAACTGGCCCAATCCTTTCCAGGATCTCAAATGGCCCACAAAATCTTGCTGCCAATTTGGCACAACTTCCCAACTTCAGGGAACTCATGTTAGTCCTCACTTTCAAGAAAACATGGTCACCCACTTTGAATTCTCTATGGGTTATGTTCCTGTCAGCGTAACTTTTCTGCCTATCCTGGGCAGCTTTCAGATTCCGTTTAATCCTTATCATCTGGTCTTCCATCTCTTTGAGCAGCTCAGGCCCAATCACTTCTATCTCAGCTAGATTATCCCAGCTTACTGGTGTGTTGCATTTTCTTCCATAAAGTGCTTCGAATGGGCTCATCTTCAACGATGTATGATACCCATTATTGTAGGCGAATTCTACTAAATTGCAGGTAGTCTTCCTGTTAGCGCTGGAAGTCACCCCTGGATTGCTTGCAGGAGCAGAGCCCAATGCCCATCAGTTTTTATGTCACGGTTTAATAGATGGGTGATCAAATGGGGAGAGACTCGAATAGGTATGGCTTCGAATAGGAACTGTGTCTGATAGACGAGGAACAAAGGAGGTCTTGACCCAACTTCAGTCAGTGAGTTGATTTAAAAATGAACAGATGGAAGACTTGGGAGGAGAATGAACAAACTATCTCAGGCAACAGACCTTTCAGTAGCTCGTAGAGGAAAAACTCTGAATACAATATCCGCTTGGTTCAGGGCTTCAAGAAACTGAAGGGAAGACTTGACTGGATCCTCCAATTCCAAGTCATTCAGTGCTGAGAAGTTCGCAGGGACTGTCTAAAGCAACATGACCATTACAGTGACCCAAAATACATCATCCTATAATAGTCAAAACTCGACTGGATCCTCCAATTCCAAGCTGCTCTAATACAGTATAAACAAAGATGCGAAAGAAAACTGACATTCATCGGGCAAGAAGTCTCAAAAGTCCAGAAAAATCAGAAAACAGTTCTTCATTAAAGTTTTTACAACTGGGAGCTCTTCTCAACCATCGATCTTTCAAAAAATACAAGAATTGGGCCTATATACCCAGGAAAATTCACCTCACAGAGGCATGTCTAGTCACCCAAAGCTTGGTGTCCATTTAGTCAAACTCGTACCAATGTCTATCTTTAAATGCCACCTTAACCAGGCATGGCTCTTCTAAGGAGGGTAGCTGATATGTTAAGTGCTTGGCTAGCGTGTGTAAACTTCTCTGTTGAGTTAAGGACTTCGGCATGGTCTTTTTGAGAAAATCGATACACAGGACCTCTGCGAGCAGGAGGCTCGCTAGACCCTCCATTCCCCTCATTCAATGAATCGAAAGGAGGTTTCAACCACCCGATCTTGTCCTCATTTACTTCAATACTAGAAACAATATTAATATTGGGTCCAATGACGCCTGGAGATCGCGATGAACCTCATTGCAACTGAACTCGGCGCCTTTGGCCTCCTTCACGCAGCTCCTTCCTCTCCCTAAGTGATCAGGGGTTGTGACCACATGCTTTCGGCGTTCGCGAATATGAAAGGGGTATCAATACCCACATAATTCTCCTTATGATCTCCCTACACCAAATCAGGAAATCGGACTTCGCACGATCGCGATTCTTGGAATCACAGGTCCGGGTCTCACAAATCCCCGAAACCTGATGAATATTCCCCCACGCTTTCCTTGCTTCTGTCGGGAAATTCCCCGTTGGGAAATTGACACTTACGAGTTCGTGATCCACTTACCTCACGGATCCCCGACTCTCGATCTTCGATGGCACTTGACGTTGACTCCTGTGAGGGTTGACCCTTCCGACACCTGTCCTCCACTACGATCCTTAACCTTGTCAGGAAATCGTGTATCAAGATATCGCGGTTCCCGTTGTCATGTTGCACGAGACTTTCAATTCCCCGATCCTCGACTCTGCAGGATCTCCTGCCATGTGTCCCTGCTGTTGGACGGCTCTGATCCTATCGGGAAATCGCGGATCGTGATTCCTACATGCAAGAGTTTCTTGCCTCTGGAAACTACGATGCTCCAAACGTCGACTCTTCAGGATTTCTTGCCACGCGTCCTCGCTGATGGACGGTTCAAAGCTCCCGTCGGGATATCGCGGATCACGATTCCAACATGCGAGAGTTCTATGTCTTCGAAAACCCCGATTCTTCGATGAACTGAACCCCGACTCTTCGCTTGATGTCTGACGCGTGTCCTGTTGAGATAAACGATTGAGATTCCTTGTCGGAGTTTCGAGACTCAAAGGGTCTCAGTTCTCTCGATCTTTTAAACCCCGATGACTCCTCTGGGACTCCTCCTCTGCTCGTTAGGACTTAAACTCTGCGTAAATTTCCGAGATCTAACGACAGACGAGATTTCATCGATCTTCTCTGTGAGATCCTGACCATCCACTTCCTTCTCAACTATCTGCTATGAACGCTGGTCCTTCTGCTGCTGCATTTGGGCATTTTGTGTGCAATCTGCAACTTGGGTGCTTCTGCGCTTAATGACAAAAATAATCGCTAACATTAGGCTCCATGGGGGATAGAGTCGTCTTTGCAATGCTCTAAGAACTCCTTCCACAGCTTCAGTGCCTTGCTATTGGGCTATGGAGTCACTTATTAGACCGAAAACACGCAAAAAGAAACTAAACAAAGAACTTAAAGGACAATATTTACAAACAAGGGAGCCGTCTGAGGCTCAAATAAAACATTTCTTCAGAAAATACCCATTCACTGGGCTGTTGAAAGCTTCTTCGCCCTCCAAACCTTGAAACTTGTATGTATTGTTTGAGAAAACCTCAGATATTTTGAAGGGGCCGGTCCAGAGGGCGTCAAATTTGCCATGTTTTCCTTTATCATGCTTGGGGGCATCCCACTTAAGTACCAGATCCCCGATCTCGAATCCCTTCTCCCTGACCTTCTTGTCAAAAGCCTGCTTGATCTTTTGCTGATGGTCCTGAATCCTGTCCACTCTCTGCTCCCTAGCCTGCTGGACCTCCACTAGCTGATGAATCCTTCTGATCATGTCACTGGGCTCTTCTTGATAATCCTGGAAGAATTTCGCTATGGGAATGGCCAGCTGAGAAGGGAAGACGGCTTCGGCTCCGTAGACTAACTGGAAAGGGGAGAGACCTATAGATCTCTTTGTAGTCACCCGATCAGCCCATAGGGCAAATTTCAGCTTTGAATTCCAAGCCCTTTTGTTGTCTTCCAACAACCTTTTGATGATCCTTATCAGGCTTTTGTTGGAGGATTCCGCTAGACCATTTCCCTGTGGATAATATGGGGTGGAGTGAATCAATTTGATCCCAAACTATTCACAGAACTTGGTTAGTGGTTCAGACCCAAAAGCGACTGCATTATCAGTGACAATCTTATTCGGGCAGCCGAACCTTGTGATGAGGTCCTCCAAGAATCCAATGATTACCTTGTGGGAGGCACTCCTGGTGGGGATATCTTCAATCCACTTGGTAAAGAAATCTGTAGCAGTCAGGATCCACTTGTGCTGCCCATTGGAGGCAGGGTGAATTTCTCCAATGAAATCTAGGCCCCACTGCTGGAAAGGCCCTGAAACCACCACCGGATTTAACGACAGAGACCTGAGCTGCTGCTTTCCTGCAAATTTTTGACATTTGATACAGGCTCTGACCCTTTTGCAGACATCAGTGAACACAGTAGGCCAGTAGTATCCAACCCTGAGGATTTTGTGGGCTGTGGCTTTCCAGAAATGATGCCCTCCACACAATCCGCTATGAAATTCAACCACGATCATTTCGGCCTCTTGTGGACTCATGCATTTTAAAAGCACCCCCAGAGGGTCTTTCCAATATAACATTTGATCGATCAGGAAGTATTTGACTGCCTTGAGCTTTAAATCTCTTTCTTTGTTCCTTTCCAAGCCGTCTGGGGGCCGCAACTCTTGCAGAAAGTATATGACATCCTTATACCAAGGACATCGAGCTAATGGGGGCTCTCCTCGAGGGTTCATTTCAGACAACCGACTTTGTGGAATCCCTGACCATTCGTTTATGAAACTTATCCCCATAGCTTGGTAGTTTGTTTCAACCAACAATTTGGCTAAACCTTGACCTTTGATCAATTTGGTGGGCCTTATTTCCAGGTCGAATTCCAGGATTTTGGCTATCCATTTACTCCTTCTCCCGTCTATGTCAGGCTGAATAAGAATGTCTTTAACAATAGCCGAGGGGACATAGGCGATGATCTTTGACTGCAGGATGTAGGTTCTAAAAGCTTTGAGAGCTTTTACTAGAGCATAAGCCTGCTTCTCCATAGTGTCATACCTGACTTTGGCATCCCTCAATGCTCGACTGAAATAAGCAATAGGCTGCTCTATCCCAATGTCGTTTGTCTGTAATAAAACAATAGCCACTGTGTCAGGTGAGGTAGAGGAGAAAATAAGGAAATCCTTTGAGTAGTTGGGACTGATAAGCACAGGAGCTTCAGTTAGGGCCTTCTTGATTTGTTCAAAGGAATGTCGCGATTGAGGGGTCCACCTTACTTCATTCTCCTTTTTCAACATGGTTGTTATAAGCTTTACCTCCTCAGCAAAGTTAGGCACAAACCTCCTCAGAAAATTAATTTTTCCGAGGAAAGATTGGACTTCCTTCTTGGACCTCGGGATTGATAAGGCTTGTATCGCCTCAACTCTGCTGGGGTCAATTGTGACTCCTTCTGTTGATACTATGTGGCCTAGTAACTTTCCCTCCTGCATGGCGAACATAGATTTCTTGGGGTTTAATGAAATGCCAAACTTTCTGCATTTCAAGAAAACCTTTTTGAGATGGTGACGGTGTTCCCTATCAGATTTTGAAAACACTGTGATGTCATCCAAATAAACGACCACAAATTTATCCTTTTCCCTGATGAAAGCTATATCCGTGGCATGCTAGAATGTTTCCCCTGCATTCATTAATCCAAACGACATCTTAGCATACATGAATGTGCCCCATGGAGTGGTGAACGTTGTCTTTTCCCTGTCCTCAGGCAGAATAGAGACTTGATTGTAGCCAGAGAATCCATCTATCATGGACATCCTGGAAGCTCCTGTTACCCTCTGCAGTATATGTTCCATCTTTGGCAAGGGGTAGTTATCTTTTCGCGAGCTCCTGTTCAGGTTTCTGAAGTCCACACAGAGTCGAATCTCTCCATTCTTTTTCCTTAATGGCACCAAGTTGGCCACCCACTCTGAATATCTCAGCGGTACAATGATCTGAGCTTGAAGCAACTTCTTCACTTCCCTCTCCATGATAGGCAACAACATAGGATTGATCTGTCTCAGCTTCTGCCTAAACGGATTTGCATCTTCTTTTAATGGGATTTTATGCTCGATGACAGAAATATCATATGTTTTGAGGTCTTCATATGTCCAGGTGAAAACATTCGCAAATTCTCTCAAAAGTGCAATGTATTCAGCCCTCTGCTCCCTTGTCAGACTTCTTGAAAATTTGACATACTTTGGCTCACCCTCGGTCCCAATGTTGCACTGAGTAGTATCAGCGTCCTCCTCCGAGACTTATCCCTTTAACGATACATCATTTCTATCAAAAATTCTTTCCAAAGGAACCAGTCCTCTGGGAATATGGTTGCTGGGCAGCTGTACAATGTCACGCTCTGCAATCTTATTCATAAAATTACCCCCATCGAGCTCTTCCTCTGAGACGGCGTCTTGGTCGATGTGCATCTCTGAAAATTCTTCGACAGTCTCCAAGAACTTCTTGATCTCGAGATCATCCTCGAATACCTTCCAATATTTGACGTTGTCAGGTATGGAGGGCCTGTGTTTCACTTCTACATCATATCTGCATTTAGGCGGCAAGGGCACTTTGAAACTACTTGCTGATGTAGCCAAGGAATCTTCCATCATGTTCTCTTCTCTTGGGACAAAAGAAATGTTAAACGCCAAGAAGAAACTATCAACTAGGTCCCATACCTCATTTCTGTAGATTTTGAGTCGAGGATGATTAGCGTGATAGGCGTTTCTAATCTGTTGGACCACCAACTCTGCATCTCCGAACACTGCTACCTCCTGAATTCCCATTTCCTGTTAAGAACCAAACATCAATATAGAATATAAAAACCTCAGGAAAAGTACTCAACGCCTTGAAAAAAAGATAATTTCAGATAATAAGCCTCTTCGAGGGGGCAACCTCCTTTTACCCCACTTAAATGTTCAAGTACAAGATGA
>ML782279.1:469986-482276 GCA_009831015.1 Picea engelmannii
ATAATGGCCTAAAGCCGACATAATTAAAATAACATTACTAATCTAAATTACAACTAATGGCCTAAAGTCGACATAAATAAAATAGTATTACTAATCTAATATGTCCCAATTAAGGGGTAATGAGCCAATATTAGGGCTTAACATTTCCTTCGCAGCTCTTAATCCCAAAACAAGAGCTTCATACTCTACCACATTATTGGTAGCTTCAAATTCTAATTTGTATGACAGAGATATGGTTTCCTGGGAAAGTGACACAAAGACCACCCCAGCTCCAGCGCCTTCCCTGGAAGAGGCTCCATCAAAGAACATTTTCCAGACGGGGGTGATGGAGGGAGGAAATTTAGGGGAAATGGTGGGCTGCTTTCTCAGTTTGAGAGGAGGTTCGGGAGAATGGGTGAGTTGAAGCACACTGGAACCTAGATCAATATCTAAGGAGAAAATGGGATGGTTGGTAGGGTTGGCCTCATCACTGATTATATAGGCCAATTGGGCTTCCCTGTATAGTCTTCTATGCTCTCCTCCAAACACTGGGATAGTAGCGTATGTGAGGTCCATCTGCAAGGTTCCTCCCAGTCGCTTTATCCAATATCTTGATAACAACATACCAAAATTTGGGGGGACATCAGACACTACAATGTCCATAACCACACTTTTCATGGGCAGTTGAAACAAGGTCACGACCAGGTCTTTGATAACTCCTAGACATTGAACTTTCCTGGAGTCAAAGGAATAGAGATCATGGTAGGCTCGGGTGACTTCTAGTCCCAACTCTTCCATGACAGTTTTGGGAATGAGGTTGTGAGAAGACCCCGAATCCATCAAGCAATTGTGCAACACTTTGTCATGTATGTTCAAGGAAGTGTAGAAGGGAGGGGATGAGTCATTCCTGTCTTCTACCATAGGACCTAGGATCACTGCAGGCTTTTCATCTTGTAAATTGATGGATTCTGTGGGAAGGAATGGGACCTCAGATTGTAAAAGATCAGAGAATCGTTTCTTGAACCGGTCATGTTTAATCAACTCTGTCAGGGGCACAGGGATTCTGATTTTTTGAATTTCATGCTCGAAATTAAAAGGGGATGAGAGCTTTGGGATTTCTCTTATTTCGGGAACATGACTCTGAATAATCAGAGAGAGGGGTTGGGTCTTCTTACCTCTATGATTGTCTGCTGATTCGTTAGCAGAATTCTCTGTTCTAATGAGCTGCTCAGGGGCATCAGGTGCTACTACCTTCTTCTGGGACCTCAGGTCATACTTGCCTTGGCGGCTACTAGTCTGGTTTTTGTTTGCTCAGTTCATTTAGCCGACTGTCCATGAGAGACTCCTCATATGTTGATTGAGTGAGATGAGGAAAAGGAGGAGTGTCCCTGAAGCAATGGATTTCAGGATCCATCTCATCTGTTTCCCCTTCTTCCCCCTCAGCCACAAAATTGTTTTGGAAAGGGGCCTGAACCTTCTGGTCTTCTCTGTCTCTTCCCTTCTCCCTTTGCACAGTCGGGGAAGAAATATTGTTGGGCCTTATGAAACCTCCTCCCTTCTCGGTGTTTTGGGGGACTTTATATGCTTGCCTCCCTTCCACTCTCATTCTCTCCATCTCTGCAGATAGAGATTTCACCATCCTGGTGAGTTCATCCACTTGAGGGTGGGGCACCGATGGGTCAGAAGTCGAGGCTTCCGACCTTCCCTTTCTCCTGTCTGCGTTGGCCTTGTTCCTCAGTCTGTCAGCTGCTAACACATTGGATTCCACTTCTATGGCCACATATTGCATTTGAGCTAAGCAGGTGGATCTTCTTTCTCTCAACAAAAGGCAAAAATCGGGGCCGAATGCACTAGCATACGAAATCTTAGCTGAGGCTTCTGAAGGCTTTATCTCAGTAGGGATTTTGTTATACATCTTGTTAAATATTTTGGAGAATTCGGAGACAGACTCTCCATCCATCTTCTTTAAATACCCGAACTCTGTCATGTAATACATGAAATCTTTCCTATCGTCCCATTGCCTCAGGAAAGCATTATCCAGGGCTTCAATCCCAGCAATAGATCCTGGAGCCAATCCTCTAAACCATTTCCTCACCTTGCCATCCAGGCTCTGGACGAAGACCCTCATCCAGACATCTTAATTCCCAATGTTGAGGTTATCTGCATAACTGTAGAAAGAAGCCAGGTGCTCTTCGGCAGTTATGTCTCCTTCCCCAGTGAACTTGGGCATATACTTCAAGTAGTCTCCAGCAGGGAGAGGATGCATAGGTTGAGGTAGGATCAAGGGATCATATCGGGCAACAACTATGGCGTCCATTCTAGTTAGAGGGGGATTAGCACCAACCATAGGAATATTAGGTGGAGGAGAGTTGGGAGGAGAAGAAGTTCGTGATGGGGCTACTGGGGATGAGTCCCAAAGTGGAGTAGGAAAAAAGAGGGGATTTAAGGAGAAGGCTATTGAGCTCAAGTCAGTAGGTGTTTTTCTTTGTGCAGGAGTGGTAAAGATAGGAGTGGGGAAATCTTCTGTGGTTCCGAGTCTGCGCCAAGGCACAGTTTCAGGGGAGAGGGGAGTGATAAGGTCTTGTCCCTCTGGTCCCAGACCAGGAGAGGAAAAATCAACAGGAACACTCCCGAAATTTAGGAACCGGGAAACCTCAGAAACATGTCTATCAAGAGGCTGAGGAGGAGAAAAAGGAGTTCCCACAGGAGGATATAGTGGATTACCTGGTTCAGTGGTGGACGCTACTTCTTCAGGGGCCTTTCCCTTTCTGAGCACCGCCTCTGGATCTATTTCGGGCGTAGCTAGAGGCAAATATGGATGAGACCGCGTATGTCTGCCTCTGAAAGCCACAATTAATAGAGCAGGTTCTCCCCAGCGGAGTCGTCACAATGGAGTCGCCAGGTGCACAGAAACAATCTGATAATTCTGATATCTGATGCACCTTCAGAATCAGTTAATCGTTGTCGTTCAATCCCGGGGAAAATATTCAACTTCATCCCCGACAACGACGCCAAAAATGTTAGCGCTGGAAGTCACCCCTGGATTGCTTGCAGGAGCAGAGCCCAATGCCCATCAGTTTTTATGTCACGTTTTAATAGATGGGTGATCAAATGGGGAGAGACTCGAACAGGTATGGCTTCGAATAGAAACTGTGTCTAATAGACGAGGAACAAAGGAGGTCTTGACCCAACTTCAGTCAGTGAGTTGATTTAAAAATGAACAGATGGAAGAATTGGGAGGAGAATGAACAAACTATCTCAGGCAACAGACCTTTCAGTAGCTCGTAGAGGAAAAACTATGAATACAAGATCCGCTTGGGTCAGGGCTTCAAGAAACTGAAGGGAAGAGTTGACTAGATCCTCCAATTCCAAGTCGTTCAGTGCTGAGAAGTTCGCAGGGACTGTCTAAAGAGACATGAACGTTACAGTGACCCAACATAAATCATCCTATAATAGTCAAAACTCGACTGGATCCTCCAATTCCAAGATGCTCTAATACAGTATAAACAAACACGTGAAAGAAAACTGACATTCATCGGGCAAGAAGTCTCAAAAGTCCAGAAAAATCAGAAAACAATTCTTCATTAAAGTTTTTAAAACTGGGAGATCTGCTCAACCATCGATCTTTCAAAAAATACAAGAACTGGGCCTATATACCCAGGAAAATTCACCTCACAGAGGCATGTCTAGTCACCCAAAGCTTGGTGTCCATTTAGTCAAACTCATACCAATGTCTATCTTTAAATGCCACCTTAACCAGGCATGGCTCCTGTAAGGAGGGTAGCTGAGATGTTAAGTGCTTGGCTAGCGTGTGTAAACTTCTCTATTGAGTTAAGGACTTCGGCATGGTATTTTTGAGAAAATCGATACACAGGACCTCTGTGAGCAGGAGGCTCGCCAGACCCTCCATTCCCCTCATTCAATGAATCGAAAGGAGGTTTCAACCACCCGATCTTGTCCTCATTTACTTCAATACTAGAAACAGTATTAAGATTGGGTCCAATGATGCCTGGAGATCACAATGACCCTCATTGCAACTGAACTCGGCACCTTTGGCCTCCTTCACGCAGCTCCTTCCTCTCCCTAAGTGATCAGGGGCTGTGACCACATGCTTTCGGCGTTTGCGAATATGAAAGGGGTATCAATACCCACAGAATGCTCCTTATGATCTCCCTACACCAAATCGTGAAATCGTACTTCGCACGATCGTGAGTCTTGGAATCACAGGTCCGGGTCTCACAAATCCCCGAAACCCGATGAATATTCCCCCACGCTTTCCTTGCTTCTATCGGGAAACTCCCCGTCGGGAAATCGACACTTACGAGGTCGTGATCCACTTACCTCACGGATCCCCGACTCCCGATCTCCGATGGCACTTGACGTTGACTCCTGCGAGGGTTGACCCTTCCAACACCTGTCCTCCACTATGATCCTTAACCCCGTCGGGAAATCGTGTATCGGGATATCGCGATTCCCGTTGTCATGTTGCACGGGACTTTCAATTCCCCGATCCCTGACTCTGCGGGATCTCCTACCACGTGTCCCTGTTGTTGGACGACTCTGATCCTATAGGGAAATTGCGGATCGCGATTCCTACATGCAAGAGTTTCTTGCCTCTGGAAACTTCGATGCTCCAAACGCTGACTCTTCAGGATTTCTTGCCACGCGTCCTCGCTGATGGATGGTTCAAATCTCCTGTCGATATATCGCGGATCACGATTCCAACATGCGAGAGTTCTATGTCTTCGAAAACCCCGATTCTTCGATGAACTGAACCCTGACTCTTCACTTGATGTCTGACGCGTGTCCTGTTGAGATCAATGGCTGAGATTCCTCTTCGGAGTTTTGAGACTCAAAGGGTCTCAGTTCTCTCGATCTTTTAAACCCCAATGACTCTAATATCCCGATGATGCCTCCGGGACTCCTCCTCTGCTCGCTAGGACTTAAACTCTGCGCAACTTCCCAAGATCTAACGGTAGATGGGATTTTTTCGATCTTCTCTGTGAGATCCTGACTATCCACTTCCTTCTCAGCTATCTGCTACGAACGCTGGTCCTTTTGCTGCTGCATTTGGGCATTTTGTGTGCAATCTGCAACTTGGGTGCTTCTGCGCCTAATGACAAAAATAATCGCTAACACTTCCCACCTTGATGGTTTATCCATCACATACATTCTCAGTATGTCTTCTATTAGTCTATTCACCCTTTCTGTCTGACCATCAGACTCAGGATGATACACTGTACTAAAGTTCAGATTCGTTCCGAATCCCTTGAACAGTCCTTCCCAGAAATTCGAGGTGAATTTCAGGTCCCTATCAGACACAATTGTCTTAGGAATTCCGTGCAAGCATGCAACTTCAAAGATATTAGAAACATTAGCTTCCCTATGGGTGGTTTTCAGTGGAATAAAATGGGCATCTTTAGTAAGCTTGTCCACCACCACCATGATTGAATCATGCTTCTTGCTTGTTCTAGGTAGTCCGGTGATAAAATCCATTGTTACCATGTCCCATTTCCATTCAGGAATGGGTAAAGGCTGCAACAACCCTGCTGGGTGCCTATGCTCAGCCTTAACCTTCTGGCACTCCATACATATGGCGATGTATTCAGCGATTTCTTTCTTCATACCCAACCAAAAATAATGGATTTTGACTGCTGCCACAGTCTTTTGATATCTAGGATGTCCAACATAAGCCACGTTATGCATTTATTTTAGAATTTCCAGCTTCAATTCTTGGACATTGGGTACATACACTTTGTTTTTATACAGAAGTAAGCCATCAGTTCCCAAGGTGTAACTTTCCTTGGTATGCGGTCTCTCACGTTGTTGTAGCTTTGCTACTAAACCTCTGTACTGCAAATCAACATTTACAGCTTCCAAAATTTTGTCTTTAATCTCAGTCCTGTACATGCTAATGGTTGTAGCATGTAATTCGTGCACTTTTATGCTGAGTGCATCAACCACCTTATTTTCTTTCCCATTGATATGTTTGATATCAAAGTCATATTCGCACAGAAACTCCAGCCATCTAGTTTGCCTGGCATTTAAAGTCAGCTGATCAAATAAATACTTCAAACCATTATGATCTATTCTCAACTCGAATCTTTTGCCCATGAGGTAATGTCTCCATTTCCTCAAGGTGTGGACGATTGCTGCTAGCTCTAAATCGTGAGTGACATAATTCCTTTCATGCTCTTTCATCTTTTGGGACTCATAACAAATTACAAATACCTCTTGGCTGAGAATTCCTCCCAGCCCCTCCTTACACACATCGGTGTACACTACATAATCCTTATTTGGATCTGCAATCTTCAGGATTGGAGTGTTGGTTACCAACTGCTTCAATGCTGGAAGCTGATCTCACATTCTTTAGTCCAATGGAATTTCTTCTCCTTCCTTTGCAAGGGAGTGATAGAATGAGATATCCTTGAGAATCCGGCTATAAACCTTCTATAGTAGTCTGCCAGACCCATAAAATATCTAACTTCTGCCACATTCCTTGGCGCTGACCATTCTCGAATGGCCTCAACCTTTTCAGGATCCATAGCGATCCCTTCCTTTGATATAATGTGCCCCAAGTAATGAATATGACTTTGATAAAATGAGCACTTGCTCAGTTTTGCGTACAACTGGTGTTCTCTCAACACCTGTAGCACCATTCTCAGGTGTTTCTCATGTTCTTTCTCTGTCTTGGAATACACCAAGATATCGTCCAGGAAGACTATGACAAACTTGTCCAAATAATCTTTGAACACTCCATTCATTAAGCACATGAAAACAACAGGTGCATTTGTTAGTCCAAATGGCACCACTGTGAATTCATAATGACCGTACCTTATTCTAAAGGCAGTCTTGCTAATGTCCTCATCATTTATTCTCACTTGGTGATATCCAGATCTGAGATCTATTTTTGAAAATATTTTTGCATCCTTCAACTGATCAAAAAGATCATCGATCCTTGGCAGAGGATACTTGTTTTTGACAGTTACCTTATTCAATTGTCGGAAATCAATGCACAACCTCAACGTCCCATATTTATTCTTCACGAATAGGACTAGGGCTCCCCAAGGTGACACACTGGGGTGAATGTATCCCTTCTTTAGTAGCTTTTCGAGCTGCAATTGCAACTCTTTCAGCTCTAGCGTACTCATTCTATAAGGAGCCTTCGAAACTGGAGCTTCTCCAGACATCAAATTTATAGAAAAATCGATGTCCCTCTTCGGAGGTAGTCCAGGTACCTTCTAAAATACGTCCTTGAACTCTTTGAGTACCTCGTGGTCATCCAGATTCGAGACTACATATCAGGATGCTTCTTCCACCCAAGTTGCAAATAATTGACAACCTTTCCGGTAACATTTCTTCAGCTGCATGGCTGAGATTTCCCTAATAGCCACGGCTCTAGGAATTCCTTGGACTGTTACCTGATTTCCCTCTTCGTTCAGGCATGTAAACCTCTTGTTACAACAATCCAGAAGGGCATGGTGTTGGTCCAACCAGTCCATCCCAATTAAGCAATCGTATGAGCCTAAAGGCAGAATTTTCAATTCAGCCTTAGTGCTCATTCCTTTCATGTCTACTGAACAAGACTTAACCAATTCAATGACCTTCCTTTTGGTTCCTGTGGCCAACTTCACTAGACAAGACTTTTCATGTTTTCTTCTTGTTAAATGAAAACTTTCCACCACTCTAGGATCTATATAACTATGGCTAGCCCCTAAATCAATTAAAATAACAAGGGGTCAGTTGTTGAACGTACCTTCCACTTCAATCATGTGCGATTGAAATTCTTCTTACTTGTTGTCCAGGGTTGCGTAGATCCTCGGCATTCTGCTGCCCATATCCTCCACTATTTTAGCTTGCTGAAGAGTATGGACAATTCTCGCTTTATTTTTTCTGTGGGGGCAATCTCTGTACCTATGATTCCCTTTACAGCCCCAACACTCCATAGGTGGCGGTCTTGGCATCTGTTCACTCCCTTCAACTTTCCTGGGCTCTCTAAAAGATGACTGTCCCCAAGGACTGTTCTTGAAAAAGGGAGGCATGTTTCCCTTCTGCCTCTGTTCTTTCTTAAACCTCTTCTGGTCATCCCAAGCCTTCCGAAAGGTAGGATTTTCTCTTTGCTGTTTGTATAAGCATTTCTCCCTTCTTATGGTTTCTTCCATGGTCTTAGGATCGTCATATTGAATCGTGTCACCAATGGAAGGTGGCAGTCCACTCAGATACCTCTGAATTTTGACAGCCTCGTCTTTGATAAACGAAACATACTTCAGTAGTTCCAGAAAACTTCGTTCATACTCATCAATGTTCATGCTACCCAACTTGAGTTCGAAGAAATCCTTCATCTTTCTATCATAGTATCTTTTGGTCAGGTATTTCTTCTCGAAATACCTGTTAAACTCCTTCCACATGACCTCTTTCTCTCTGATGTGTTGCACTTGCACCAACTGATCACACCACATGGATGCTTTTCCTTTCAGCTGGTACATTGCAATTCTTCCTTCTGCATGGGAAGAATAATTCTACAGTTGGAAGTATTTCTTCATACCCAGCAACCATGTTTCAACATCTTCTTCCTTCTTATGTTCACCATCGAATGTAGGTGGTTTAATCTTGTTGATTTCCCCTTTCAATTCATTCCTTCCAGATTTTCAGTGTTTTCTGGTAGGGGACAGGCTTGAACTACTGTGTGTCTCCTTACCAGAATGCTTTGGGGAGAGACGGTAATGTCTGCTACCACTCCTCAATCTTCTTCTACTCTCAGGGGTTCTGACACTTCTTGATCTTCTTGTGTCACTCTCTTTTTCCAATTTCTTTTCTATTCTTTCCAGGCTCTTCGACATTTTTAAGTTGAATTCACCCTGCCGATCCCTGATTTTCATGAGCTTTCAACTATCAGCTAGGTGAGCCTGGGCATCTTTCTGCAATCTTTCAATGAGTTTCATCATATGTTCTTCCTTATTCGTCTCTTTTCCGTGCCCATGAGTGTTTGTTCCTTCGACTCCCAGGTTGACATTCCTTCCTACCCTTTCATCCTCTGTTTTAGAGGCAATCTGCACCTCTTTCAATTCCATACTCGGCGTCAGTTTTCGACTGTCCTGACACTCTTTGAACTCTGCACACACAATGTGCAGCCAACCGAAGTTTGTCAGGCCTTAACCCTTCAAGAAAACTTACAAAATTCCTAAGCCAATGTGAACAAGAAAAACATTTTGACTTCACAAAGTTTTCTGAGCTCTGTCCGGCTCTGCAAATTCTGGGACTTCGGAACTTCGGAATCTCGGTCCAAGAAGATCCAATAGTTAAATCTTCGTAACCAAAGTCACCCTTTCACAACTTGTGATCTTGCGAGTTCGTGAGTCGAAGACCCTTGACTCATTTCCTCCAAACGCCGATACCTGAGATGCGATACGGGTATGGATCCCTCCTCGCTAGCGCCTGCTACACATGTCCATAGGCAAGGGCTAAGTGCTAGCACTTCTTCACCAACTCATGACTTCGTGATTTGGAGTGTTGAGCCTTCGTGCTCCTCCTTTGCGAATTTCAAAATCGCGAATTAGTTTATTCTCCGGGCCCACAGCACAATCGTCGCCCTTCACCACCGTGGCACGTGGTACATTTAGGAGGGTCCATGTCACCTTCGATGACGTCTTCAGGTCCCACCACTCTCGCCTGTATTCTCGACTCACTGACAAGGGTACGCATTCATGCGCCCACATCCATTCCAACCAAAATCCAACGGTTAGGTCCTCTCTCAGATCTACGATGCACACTTTTCGGCGTTTCAGGGTTTTCAGGCATCGGGAGTTTGTGCACCCCACATCTCAAACTTCCATCTACCGAAATCCTGAAATTACGGTTTACTCCTCCGCTGAATCGGACAGTCAACTCCCTTCCTACGATCTACGGTGTAGATCATTTTGGGATTTCGGGTTTCAGGTTTTTGGAGGTGTTCACCTCCCTCACTTCCCATCTCCCGACTTTGCGAAATATGAGAGGTTTTGCGACTAACTCGAGAGTGAATATGCCAGATCTAACGGTCGAGCCTTCCTCCCAGATCTACCATGTTTTTTTCGGGTTTTCGGGATTTTAATCCCTGCACACATTTTCCAGATCCGACGGTCACGAGGGTTCACCTTCCCTCTCGAATGGTTCCTAAGGATCTAGCACTGTTGGTGTGGAGTCCTCTCTCCCTGTGTCCATAGACCACACCGGATGCGGTTTCGCACACCGCTATACCTCCTGAGCTTACCAGGGTCCGAAATTGGTCATCCAGACACAATTTCTCCTCACACCCTTGGTCCAAAGACCACTCAACTGGCCCATCTAGTCTCAGTGTCGAAACCTTGGCTCTGATACCAAACTGTAACACCATTTTTTTTTTCGGTTAACAAACTTCGCGGAAATATAACACCCACTTTGGATTATAAAAAAACATGCATTTAAGCAAATGAAACACATTTAAACTCAGAGTAAGTCATATAAATTATTGCTATCATAATTTTAAGAATGGAATTAACCATAATTCATCTGCACAACAGAATACATGATAAAATATAAGCATCATAGGCATGCAAAACATAACATTTAACATAAGCTGATACTTATCTTGAAACTGAGGTAATTCCACCAACCAGGTGTAGGCCTTCCACGAACCTCCCAGCCTTAGACCGCACTGCTCATCATCTCAACAGTAGGTCACCCCCGAGCTGGGACTAAGCTCCACCGCAAGGCAAGGAATCCTAGGCTAGGCTGAGGTTACAGGGAAAACACACAGTCACAAGGAAGGAATTTTCTTCCAAGAACCACTCACACTCACTGCCCACAGACCCTCATTCCCCACATGCCTGTTCCACCCCAGGAGTATACACCTTCTATGTCACCTGGACAGTCCTTTATATGCTAACCTCCCTTGCCTTGGGTTACAGCAACAGACCGGACCAGAAGTCTCTGGGCTCTGTGGCAGCTACAGGGTTCATTCCAAGAGTCCTCTCCTTCCTCTGCGCACTCTCTCACCTAGAGAGAGATGTTCACAGGCCAAAACACCTATTCATCCAAACTCAAACACCCCTCTCTCCTGGAGAGAGTGTTTCACAATTGGTCACAAACCATACACAGTCTCGCACTTCGCAACTGCAATTACCCACGGAAATACAGACACCGGCTTCCTCAAAACGGGTTCAGAAATTGGAAAAATGGTCTCACGGTCACGACTTCGGGACATAGGCTTCACGCACAAGTTCCATTTCGGATAGAGGATGCACATTCATTCCTAGACACCACACATGCTTTTTGGTTTAGAACATGGGTGAATTCGGCTCTTTCGGAATCAATCACAGGCTTCTGGTTCAATACAGAGGTATACATGGGTTTTCTTAGAGCCAGACACAGGCTTTTCGGATCACAGAGATGCACGAAGGTTCTCTTCAGAACTCGGGTCTGTTGTACTGCTTAGAGCCCATACACGCTTAGGCCGTATGATTGAATGAGAGCAGGGGCCCCTCTCACAGCTCACCCTAGCTATTTTATTCGCATGCACCAGGGTTGACACTTGTCGCCCTGGGAACTGCATGTGTTCCACCAACACGCATCCCTTCCTCATGGTTAGGAACTTAGGATAAAACATGAAATGCTCATGCCTTTTTGAAATAATATTAAAATATTATTCCCAAGGCTGAAGCCCACTAGGCTTAACACTTAGCCCCTTTTCCCACCTTCCAGCCCCTAATCCCTTGCCTTCTCTGTGGAATCTTAGTCCCCCTTCACTCATTCATCGTGGTCGGTCTACACCTGGAAGTGTTTACAAATTTTTATTAATTTGTTCTGCGTGATTACATATACATCAGCAGGCTCCTGGCCTTCGACACTTAGGCTCCCTGGCCTAACAAACACATAAGCCACCAGTTTATAAAAACTTGGCTCACCAGCCTATAAAACATAATTACAATTCCTTTCAGAACATGATTTACAATAGGGTTCGGCCTTGGGGACACTACATGCATGGCTCTATAGTGCTTCGACGCATGATGGTGGAGTGTTCAAGGAAGGCGTAGAGAGTAAGCACGTAGAAGCCATGGGAGGAGGAGAGGGGGAGGATATCAGAGTTGTGAGGGCAATTGTTCTTAACAGAAGGTTTGAGCTGGAGAGAGAGTCTGGAGGGAGGCCTCCACAGGTTGCTATAAGCTAGGGTGTTCATGATTACCCACGAGTTAGAAGGAAGAATCCACTGGTGCGAGAGCTGAGGTGACGTAGGATGAGTGTAGTTGGCCGTACGGAGTATGAGGTGAGGAGCCTGAATATATAGGCGGTTCATG
>ML782279.1:486726-506461 GCA_009831015.1 Picea engelmannii
AGCCCCGTAGGAGCGGAGGTCCCTGATTTCACGGCCTGCTTGTAAGAGCTTGGGTGAGTGACTGAGGGCGCTCCTCCACGCAACCGAGAGGTGAGAGAAATGGTTGCATTTTTTAGATTTCCGTAGTCCCGTAGCAGAGAGCCGTCTGCAAGCTGTCGGCCTTCGAAGATTAGTCGTTGGAATCCAAGCGAAGTCCCTGTAGCTCGGTGGATTTGGGTTTTGAGCTCAAAAACCGAGTCTGAGTGTTGAACCTGCAAGCAAAGAGAAGATCCGGCAATGGTCTTTATAAAAAGGGGAAAGTTTGCCGTGATCTCGGAGCTAGTCTTGTCGCGATGTTCAGAATGAGACCTCTCTCCTGCATTGCTCTTCAGTATATTTCTGCACCAGAGCGAAGGCGGACAGTCCCCCAAAAGCCGAAGATCCATGAGGTGTCTACTATTTGAATGGATTCCAGTCTTTAGGTTAAGGCGGCGGCAGCGGCGGCTAGGGTTTAGTATTCGTTGGGTCGCCTCGGCCCTGCAAAATACCACCTCTTCCTTCTCCCCATTAGGGTTATGTTTCAGTCGCAAAACCCTCTCGCCGTCGCTCAACGATCTCTTGGGATCTGGCGCGGCTTTCTGAAAAACGACCGAGGAAGGAGAAACGTAAGAGAAAGAGGAAGAAACGGGGCCGGATTCTTCAGATCTAAGCGCCACAGTCACGAGCTGTCGCTGCAAATCAAGGGTAGAGGTGGCTGAACCCTCCAAGTCGCCGGAATACTGCTTTGCATTCCATTCGCCGCCTGAAGACTTGCAGATGAATTTGTAACGCCCATTCTCTCCGATCTTTGTTTCTTTTTCCACTATATCGGCGTCAGGAACCACCTCCGTTCCATTCGGTTTATCCGGTGATTGCTTCGACTCTTCGACTTCGACAGCAACGGCGGGCGCTGGCTCAGTCTTTGGCGTTGTTTGCTTGGCCTTAGCCCCTCCTGGTTTCTCCTTCATGTGAGTAGGGTTTGCTGCGGCAGGTTCCTTGGCGAGGCGAGGCGCCATTCTAGCTCTACTTTCTGAATATGAACATCTCTGGAAACTAACTATTTTTTTGAGAAATGTTATACACATACATTGATTGTATTTTATTTCCAACCGAAACATAATATAATTTTGTATTTTTTGGAGGAAAATAACATAAACTCATCTCCATACTTACATGTGAGGCATGCCCATAGAACATGCTACCTCTGCATCAATGTTGGGAGGTATCCTACCACCTTGATGTAGGAGTATCATCTTGTAGGAAATGTACATGCCAAACAATTAGATGGTTAGATATACTTTTCAATTATGTTTACCAAATACTTGTCAATTGTAATCTATACATAATCAAGGAAAATATAAAAAATATTTTATGCTTAACATAATCAAAGAAACTATCATGCACATGAACCTTTAATGACCCATAAGAAGCATGCATATAATGATAACATCTATGATGAACAATTGAACTAGATCTAGAATGGCTAGCTTGAACATATGTCATCACCTATCTAGAATCAATAGCATGGATTGAAGGTCCTACCCTACCATTTTAACATCATCTATAGATGGATACCTATAGGATGTTATGATACATATGCTATGATAAAATATATTTTGTATGAGGGTGGATATTGTAGTACTTGTCACATGAATATTGTCTCCAAGATGAGGTGGTTGCAGGGGGGAGGGGTTAGGTTTATTCCTAGGAATGGGAAATCCCCTCAATGGGTTGCACCCAACCCTTTGTTTATTTTAAGAAGACCAAAGACCAACCCCTTGAAATTCACCAATGTCAAAATAATTAACATGTCGAACCAAAATAAACTACACCCATAATTTAATAGAAAATACAATGGAACCTCCTTGTTATTGAACAGATGTATTTAAAATACCATGAACCACCTTCTCATTGTTCTTTAATTGTTGGAATGTGCACCAATCCATGCAAAGATGTTTTTTTCTTGAATTACAGAGTTGGTTGGTTCTAGGGTAAATAAACAACAGGACAATCATATCTTTGGTTATTTGTAGATCTTTCACCTCTTCCTTACTCATGCCAGTTGATTTGTATTGTCTCATCCTATCTCGATATTCAATTATGTTAGATAATTGGCCATGGTCTTATCTAATGAAGCGGTGATGGTGTTGAACAAAGTAACCAATGGAACATGAGATGACTCTCTAGTATTCCTAAGGCCACTAATTATGTTTCTAATTTCATGTAAACAATAATTAATTTCTATATATAAGTGTCATGGGGTGATTGGATGTTAGGATTTGAGTTTATATCATAATTTTTCTTTATTTAACAAAATAAATACTATATTTAAACAATAACAATATTTTTTACAAACTATTTCAATTTCAATTTCATAATTAAATTTATATAATTAAACAAATTTAAATATAAATATCATAAAGCATACCTCAAAATAACAACTCATATAATTTTATTTTCAATATTTGATGTGCAAAGAAAAATATACCATCTCGCAGAGTTGGTTCCAAATAATCAAGAAAATGAAAGGAATTTAATGCCTCACACAAATAATCAATCATTTTAAATCAAATAGTTACTTCATGATGTGATACAATTCTTTCCCATTAAGAATTTAAAGTAAGACTCATCAATCAACATTAATGTATAAAGAAATTTGTCCAATATAAAAAAGTTCCATATTCATCAAATTAGCTTGCAAATTAATATGTTGTTGTTTTTTTTTTTTTTTTTAAATATAAAAAATAATCCATGATACCTTTTAGAAAAATCTAAATATTTTCTTAATGTTTATTTTCATTTTTTTAACACTTATATGGGAAAGTAAGTGTTATTTAAAATATTTTGGGTAAGCTTTAGTTTTTAAATTTTTTCACTTCAACTTTAGGATGGAGTGTCATCTAGGAGTGGTCGGTATACATGGATACATATTAATAGATTCAAGAGTGAACATTTAAAAAAGAAGAGTGAACATTACGATGATAATAAAATTAAAATGAAATATTTAAAAAAATTGATCAATCAAAAGTTAAAATTTTTAATTTAAATTTTTTATTAAAATCTAATATTTAAATATTTATTAAGATCTGAGATTAATATTAATGGGATATTAAAATTGATTTTATCAAGATTGAATCTGTTCTAATTTTTACTAAAATGTGATGATGAAAATTTGATATTTTACATATTTTTTAAATTTAAGCTTTCTAAATAGATATATCTTGTGAATTTTGACGTGCAGTCTATTGTCTTTCTAACATTATTATTTTTCAAAAGCAATTAATGACATTTAATGTGTCAAATCCACATTTAATCAAATGCTTGTCCTTGCAAATTTTGGTAAAAGTTAAGTGTTTTTTGTTCCACTCAATGTTCAAAGTTAAAAAAAATAAAAAAAAATACTCTACCAGAAATGTAGTAGTGTACACTTTATTTTTTAGTCTAGGTGGGATGGACTTTATATTTTATTATTTTTCAAAGCCCAGAAATTGATTTTTGAATTGAATTTCATACACCTTTGTGTTCCCAACATTTGTTTTCACATGTTTACGTAAATTGAAAAACTAGAAATACGATTTTGAAGAGGAAAAATCCATAGAGTTTGCACACATTTTTTATAATTTTTTTGTTGTGTAGATTTTATGCTACTAATTTTTCTTTGAGAATATTCAAAATTGTGGAAACAAATTAGTTATAGGTTTAGAAGAAAATTGATACAGTTGTGGATATTCCACTGGAACAGTTCGTCACAACAGAGCTTAAACTATTATGAAATCTTAGTTTTTTGCAGTTTATTTACTTCGATTTGTTGGAGTTACTTCACACACACCTAGGATTTATTTTTCCTAAGTTTTTTCCTTGTTTATTAGTCAAAATTAGTCATTATCCAGTCTCCTATAATTTAGGGGAGAATATTCCACTTGGAGGATATTCTCTTTCAGTTGACACTTCAGTTTGACTAGTTGAGTTGAGTTTATATGCTGCATTGGTTTTGTCACCATGCAACATTGGGATCATCACCATGCTAATTCGACCTTGACTTGGTATCATCACCAGAGTGGCGCATTAGCCTTGATTCCCTGAGTTAAATCCTTACTACTCTCTGTTCAGTAAGTTAACTGAAGACTAGTTGACTAGTTAACTCAACTAGGTGTCAGTTCACTCCCGTAACTGCCTGAGAGACTAGACTAGGTGGCAGTTCACTCCCGTAATTGCTGGTGTGTGTCCAGATCACTCTAGACCACCACTATGGCACATTGGTTATCCTCCAGTCGAACTCATTGAGTTATGCAGAGTATATCATGTGTAAATTATTCATTATTCATAACTGTTAATGAAAATTCTTCTATTCTTTCTCTCCTTCTTCTTCTTTCTCCAATTCTCTCTGCAAATGTGTGTATTATTGTTTATCTAGATCTATTATGTGTAGTTTCAACACATTTACATGGTATTAGAGCCGATGGATTGATAAGAAAAATCTACACCAAAATATTTTGCAGGTACAAAATATTGAAGACAGTGGAAAGATGGAATTCCAAAAAGAATTCATTCTTACACCTTACAACTATTTTGCATGGAAGGAGAAAATAGCCATACTTCTCCGATCCAGAGGGTTGTATAGGTTAACCATGAATACATATACAGAGTTGACATCAGCCATAGAAAAATCCAAGTACTTAAATTGCATGGATGAGGCACTCGAAACAATTTGCAGTCTTATTTCTCCCGATCTCCTTTTTCACATATCTTCCTGTAATACTCCCAATGAATCCTGGAAAACCTTGGAAGGGCTCTTTGGAAAATAGGATGAGATGAGGGGACACATGATGGAGGTGGAGCTACTTACATTGGATCCAAAAAGCTTCGACAATATCCAATATTTCTTTACAAAATTCAAGGATTTATTGTCGCAACTCAAAGCTTGCAGGGTTGATAAATCGACAGAGGAGAAACAAATGGTTCTCACCATTCTATCCAAGCTTGGTCTTGAATTGTTTGTATTTGTGTCCACACTCCATACTGTCAGATTCTCCTCTCGAGCCACATGGAAGATGCCTTCTCTTGAGGACTTTATCGAATCCCTGACACAAGAGCAAAGCAAGCTCATCAACATGGGCCAAATCAAAGGCCCAAAGGTGCATGCACTCACTGTGCAAGATGGCAACCAAAAATATCAGAAATCTAAAGATAAATACAAAAGGAAATCTCATGCACATTCAAAGAAGGAAGGGTACACAAAACCTTTCACCAATGCCTTTGGATCCAAAGGAGAAAAGGGAAGAAAAGGGGAGAAATGCACATACTGTCACAAATGATTCCATTCGGAATATGCATGCATGCAAAAAGAAATAGATCTGATGTCTCAAATACTTCAGCAAAACAACCCTGGAGATCGCATCCCCGAGGGTGCCAAGAAGAAGAAGCCAAAAGAAGAAGCCAGAAGATCCGAATTCAAGAAAGACAATTCTAGCCATGCCTTGATTGCAATCAACTCCTCTCTCGATGCTTGGATCGTAGGTTCAAGAGAATCACATCACATGACTGCCTCATAAGCAGTCTATTCTTCATTGGATGCATGGAAAGGTCCTCCTATTTTGATGGGGGAAAACTCTTCTATCGAAGTCACCAACAAAGGAAAAATTGAACTCACCAACGAAAGCTTCGAGAATGTGCTGCATGTTCCAAAGCTTTCTGTCAACCTTCTCTCTGTGTATTAGATGACGAATTCCAACACTAAATTCCATGGACATCTACGACATGCAAACCAACTCCAGGGTTTCTACCGGTGAGGTAAATCATCAGTCTAGATTGTATACATTTTCTGAATTCATTGAACCTGATTTTGCTTTACTGCTTACTCATGTTGATGAAAGTAGTAGGATATGGCACGAAAGGTTTGGACATTTGAATTTCAGATACATGCAACAACTTAGAAAGCAAAGATTGGTTGATGGTTTATCAGACATCCATTTCTCCAAGGGAGTGTGTGAGGGATGTGTTCTCGGGAAACACCCTCAAGAGAAATTCAACAAGGGATAGTCTCAGAGAGCCTCTACACCTTTAGATCTGATCCACAATGACCTTATGGGTCTCTTTCCGCATCCATCAATCAAAAAAGCGAGGTTTGTTCTCATTTTTGTTGATGATTTCTCACGTTTTACTTGGATCTACTTTCTCAGGCAAAAATCCGAGGTCTTTCAACACCTCAAAGATTTCAAAGCCCTGGTTGAGACACAGTCCGGAAAGAAGATCCAAGTTCTCTGAACTGATAACAAAGAAGAGTATGTAAATCATGAGATCCATAATATTTTCCATGAGGTAGGGATTCAGTTGCAACATACAATTCCATACACTCCACAACAAAACAGAGTTGATGAGCAGAAAAACAGATCTCTAAAGGAGATGGCATCTTGCATGCTGCATCCAAAGTCACTACCACAGAGACTATGGGCCGAAGCACTTAACTGTGCAAAATACATACAAAATATATCTCCCCATATATCTGTCAAGGATAAGACCCCCTATGAGGCTTGGAGCGGCCTCAAACTGGAAGTGACCCACTTTCGCATTTTTGGTTTATGTGCATGGGCCTAGATTCGCTTTGAAAAGAGGAAGGCACTTGATCCATAGAGCACTGAGTGCATTTTTGTTGGATACCCCAATGGTGTGAAGGGATACCAGCTTATTGATCTTTCCTCGGACCGGCTCATCATTGAGCGT
This sequence comes from Picea engelmannii, assembly GCA_009831015.1. Taxonomy (NCBI): domain Eukaryota; kingdom Viridiplantae; phylum Streptophyta; class Pinopsida; order Pinales; family Pinaceae; genus Picea; species Picea engelmannii. Next base: position 493,465 of record ML782279.1, read on the forward strand.
AGTGTCCAATTTGAGGAAAGTGTCTTGCATGTACCTCAACAGTCACATGCAGACATCTTCACTCTTCCATCTATCCGAGATGATGAGCATGCACATGCTGAATCTTCTTTAGATAAGAGTTCTGATTCAAAGGACTCAGATGGTTCAGATTCAGAGTAAGTACAGTTGGATGCAGAGTCAGAGCATCCAGATGCAGTTGCACAGCCAGAGCATCCAGATGCAGTTGCAAAGCCAGAGCAGAGGCCCAAGTGGGCACAGACTACTCTTCAGGCTGCAGTGGATCTCGTTGGTGATCCAACCGATACTAGGAGGACTCGATCTGATTTCGAGGAACTTCCTGTTGCATTCACTTCCACTGAACCGTTTCTCTCTAGGCATATTTTCTTGGTTCAGTCTTCCGATCCACAGTCTTATGGTTAGGCTACTGGAAATCCGTTTTGGGAATCCGCCATGTAGGAGGAGTACAACTCCCTCCTCGAGAACAAGACTTGGGATTTGGTTCCCCTTCCTTCTGGGAGGAAACTTGTTAGATGAAGATGGGTCTATAGGACCAAGAGTGTAGTGGATGGACAGATCAGTAGATACAAAGCCAGGCTTGTCACCAAAGGCTTTCAGCAGGTTCATGGTATTAACTATGATGAGACCTTCACTCTAGTAGCGAAGATGGATTCCATACAATTGGAACTTTCCATTGCAGTAGCCAAAGGATGGGAAGTCCATCAGATGGACGTGAAGAATGCATTTCTTCATGGTGATCTCTTTGAGGAGATATACATGGAGCATCCCCAGGGATTTATGTAGGACTCATATTTGGTCTGTTGACTGAAGAAGTCACTTTATGGCCTCAAGTAGGCTCTGAGGGAATGGTATACCAAGATGGACTCCTACCTGTTGTCACAGAACTTTGTACATTGTAAATCAGACCCGAATGTCTACATGCTCAGGACATTTGATTCACTTCTACTTTTAGTTTTGTATGTCGATGATTTTTTGATCACCAGGTGCTCGACTTCAGTGATTGCTGCAGTTAAGAGGATTCTACATGGCATGTTTTTGATGGCAGATATGGGTCTGCTACACTTCTTCCTTGGACTGGATATCAGTCAGGATGCATCAGGCATCAAACTTTCTTAGGCCAAGTATGCATGAGATCTCCTTGAGAGATTTCACATGACGGACTGCAAGTCTGCTCTGACTCCTTTCCTATCAGGAGTCAAACTTGAGGATGGCGGGGAGACTCCACTAGTTGACAACACACTGTATAGACATCTAGTGGGGAGCTTGTTGTATCTCACACACTCCATACCAGACCTCTCCTATGTAGTTGGCATAGTTTCCAGGTTCATGTAGGAGCCACATGAGCTACATTGGAAGGATGCAAAGTGTATCCTTCAATACATATAGGGCACCATCACCTTTGGGATTCATTATGCAGTAGACTCTACATTATATCTCATTGGGTTTACTGATTTCGACTAGGTTGGCGATAACATTGATTGCAAGTCCACATCTGGTTAATCACCGAGTCTTGGTTTTGGGCCTATCTATTGGTTGAGCAAGAAGCAAGATGCCATTTCTCTATCTTCAACTGAGGCAGAGTACAGAGGGGTAGTTAACATAACCATTCAGGCTATGTGGATACAACATTTTCTCACTGAGTTGGGCATTCAGTTTCATCGGTTGATCGTTATCTGGTGTGACAACCATAGCACTCTGAAGTTCTGTAGAGATCTAGTTTAGAGGCAGCGAACGAAGCACATCGAGATCCACATGCACTACATCCGAGACTTAGTACATGAGGGAATCATTGACTTACAATTCTTTCCTTCAGCAGAGTAGACGACAAACATATTCACCAAAACCTTTACTGAGAAAAAGTTCCATTCTCTGCGAAGTCATCTTGGAGTGAAGGACACAATTGCCTAGAAACTGTAGTTCTTCTTTTTACATACATTGTACCTTGAGGGGGGGGTTTTCCCATGAGGTTTTCCCTCTTTCCTCACTTTATTTCCAGTGTATATTTTTTACTTGGGTACCTAACATGGCCTCATTGCCGTGACCCAATCTTTATTTTCACCATAGTGATGTTCAGGGGGTGTGTTGGAGTTACTTCACACACACCTAGGATTTCTTTTTCCTAAGGTTTTTCCTTGTTTATTAGTCATAATTAGTCATTATCCAGTCTCCTATAATTTAGGGGAGAATATTCCACCTGGAGAATATTCTCTTTCAGTTGACACTTCAGTTTGACTAGTTGAGTTGAGTTTAGATGTTGCATTGGTTTTGTCACCATGCAACATTGGGATCATCACCATGCTAATTAGACCTTGCCTTGGTATCATTACCGGAGTGACACATTAGCCTTGATTCCCTAAGTTAAATCCTCACTACTGTCTATTCAGTCAGTTAACTGAAGACTAGTTGACTAGTTAACTCAACTAGGTGGCAGTTCACTCCCGTAACTTCCTGAGAGACTAGACTAGGTGGAAGTTCACACCCGTAACTGTTGGTGTGTGTCTAGATCACTCTAGACCCCCACTATGGCACATTGATTATCCTCCATTCGAACTCATTGAGTTATACATAGTATATCATGTGTAAATTATTCATTATTCATAACTATTAATGAGAATTCTTCTATTCTTTCTCTCCTTCTTTTTCTTTCTCCAATTCTCTCTACAAATGTGTGTATTATTGTTTAGCTAGATCTATTCTATGCAGGTTCAACACATTTACACCGATATTAGTTAATTACTAACTTTGCTTGAATTTATGAAATTATTTGATTACGAAAATGAAAGAGCATGTAAAATATACACACCGTCCACATAATTGAACACATGATGTATCCTGGAAAACCCAATATGAGAGAAAACCTAGCTAGAAGGTGAGGCCTATGCTTTTCTCTCTTTCCTTTAGCTATGGAAAGTAAGTACAAATAAAGAGGGAGGCACTCACTATGGAGTTTCCTTTGACACAATGGACTAAACGACTACTACAAAATATTCTACCTCCTCTTTTATGCTCTCAAAATACCACTCCATTGATTCTTTTCTCAACTATGGAACAAGTACAATACAAAAGAATGGAACCCCCTTCTCCTCCTAGCATCATGGTATATAACATAGCCTGATAGCCATCTAGGGTTAGGGTGATGACTTCCTCAACCCTCAATTAGTTATTAGGTTTGGACCTTCTAGAATCTTCTTTAAAATACACATGTGACTAGCCCCACACATTTCAGTAATGGGAGATGACACGACATCCACTTGTACCACATTGGTCAACAAGGTAGGTCAACTTGCGGGAGGCATAAATTTTAGATACGAACTCTGATTGAAGTGTTTCTTGCCCCGATGGAAAGGTATTGGTGTGTATAATATGACATATTCCATTAGAGAAGGTTTGGAACAAAAAAGAAATGTCGCTTGATGCCTCAAAAGTTATCAGAAATATTTCAAAAGATGTTTTGGACACAATTTTCCAAATTAGGACCCACTACTAAAATGGCTCTGCAAGTTGATTCCTTCAATACTTTCCACCTATAAGTACCAAGATATATGAAAAATTATATAATGATCCAATATGGATCATAAATCCCCATTTAGGGAGGATTTTGGTCCCCAAAAACTTTACTGAATGAGGTGAGGAAATTGTTCCTCTACCTTCTCCCCAGAGTACCATTTTGCCTTGCCTGGAAGTTGTTATTTCAACCCAATATACCAAAGGTCATGTTGCCCATGTATTGTAGTTTTGGACCTTTTCTACAAAATTGTGTCCTCTGACAACTTTTCCCAAACATCAGGTGCTAATTCCTCTATGGTAGGTAGTATCTACTTCTCCTCCCAATCCAACATGGAAGGCTCTAGAGTTTCAAATTCTACACATTCACTATTGAGTAAATGAGCATGGATGGGGGTAGAGTGAGTATGTATTCGTTATATTCCACCTTCTCCAATAACTCAAAAGGAACATATCGTAGAGCCTTTATCTTATTGCCAGGACCTTGTAGTCTTTCCTTTTTTAGTTGTAACCAAAATTTGTCTCCAACTTTGAATAATTTTTTTCTTCTGTGCTAAGCATGTCATACCTTGTACCTTTCTTGTGACTTATTCAGTGCCTCATGTACTTGCAAATGGATCTACCTAATATTTTTGACAAACTTTTCTATTTTTTATGCTTCTCCCGTGGTGTATTCCCTCACTCCTCCTTTCTATCCATAAACAACATCCAAGGGTGAAGGAGGAAAGTACCCAAAACAAGTTTCAAGAGGGGACTTACTAGTAGACATGTGGATTGCTCTATTATAAGAGTGTTGAATATAGATAAGATTTTTTTCCCAGGTCTTTAGATTCTTATCATTGTAACCCCTCAAAAGATACACCAAAGTCATGTTGACTACTTATGTTTTCCCATCTGTCTATGGATGGAATGTTATAGATCTCTTCAAGTTTGTGTCCATCTTCTCCCAAAGTGTAGTAAAAAAGGAACTGATAAATCTAGTATCTTTGTCTGAGATTATGCTCATTGGTATCCCAAAGTGCATCCATACCTGTTCAAAGAAAATGTTTGGTGTTTCTTGTCCTCTAATGATATTTTTAAAAGGAAAAGGAATGCACATCTTGATGAACCTATCAACTACCACAAATACATAGTCATGGCTCTCCTAGTTCTTGGTAAACCTCCCACAAAATACATGGAAATGCTTTCTCAAGGTCGAGTGGGTACAGGAAAGGGATGATATAGAAATTTCTTTCTATTATTTTTCTTGTTGGTACAACAAAGTATGCATCCTATAATATATTGTGTTACATCTTCTTGGATTTTGGGAGAATACACATACCTTTTAAAGTTAGCAACTATATTTTGAACACCAAAATGTCCTACAACTATGGAGGTTCAAGCCTCTTTGATAAGATGAATTGTTTCACCTTTAGGAACATAGAGATTTCTTATCTTATAGAGTAACCCATTATGGATATGATAGTTATCCTTACTATCACCTTCTTCTACATGAGTTTGGCCATGTATTTATTGAAACAATTCCTTGAAGTCCTCATCTTTTGTGTATGCCTCTTTGTATGCATCATGGGTAAAAGGATCCATGAGCATAATAGTTACCAAACCTGTAATATTGGATGTGGGTGGCATTGAAAGCATGTCCACCAACTTATTATTGTTTCTCTTCGTATACTTTATGACTATATGAAATTTTTGCAAAAACCCCATCCACTTGTAATGTCTAGTTTGTTGAAGCTTACTCTGGGCCTGCAAATACTACAACGACTGGTGATCTGTGTGGATAATGGTTTCATTTCCCATCATATAGTGATTCCACTTATTAACAACTTGAACTAGGGCATATAATTTATTATCATAGGTAGGTTAGTTTAATACTCCCCCATGAAACATTTCATAATGTTAACATATCGACTTACTTCCTTGCATCAAAACTTCTCCCATAACATACCCACTTGCATATGTCTCCACTTCAAAGGGATTATACAAGTTAGGAAATGTGAGAACTGTTTCCTGACTGATATTTTGTTTCAGCTAATTGAAAGCTTTATGTTTATTCTTTCCCCACTGGAAACTTTTTCCGCTTGTTTTTATGACATGGAGTGGTGGAGCCACTGCTGAAAAAGATGCTATGAAATTTCATAGGTACTGTGCTTCCCCAATAAAGCTCCTAAATTTAGTTACATTACTAGGAACTGCCCATTTTATGATGGCCTCCATCTTTGGGATCTATCTTGAGATCCCCTCCACTAATAACATACCCCAAATACACCAATGACTACTAAGAAAAATCATATTTATTGAGGTTAGCCAACAATTGGTGATTTTTCAGAGTCTCTAACACCTACATGAGACATGAGATGTGCTCCTCCAAGGTAGAGATATAAAATAATATATCATCCAAATACACTATAACAAATGAATCTAAATATGGGCACAATCATACATCATTCATCAATCTCATAAATGTAGTTGGTGCATTACATAAACTAAATGGAATTACCAACCATTCATACAAACCATTCCTTGTCTTGAAGGAAATATTTCAGGTGTCTTGTTCTCTAATGCATACTTGATGGTATCCCTATTTGAGATCCAATGTGGATCCAACTTGGTGAAGTACTTGGCATGCTACAACTGGTATAAAAAATCATCGATCCTAGGTAGTGTTGGCACCCAAAGTTTTGTGTCAATATCATGCACGCGCACAAATGAAATCATGTGCACCCATTCTACTTTTGCACATGCCTAAGATAATGTGCAAGGATTGAAAAGAAGTGTCTGATAGAATGAGTTTTTGTATTGCATTCTAAGACCAAGGTTTACCAAATGAGCATCGTTTTGAGTTTTGAGAAGCAAACTAGAAATCAAGAAGACGCATGCCAGAATCAAGAAATGGATCATCGAGAAATATCCTCGAATGTGTAATGTCCCCAACTAGGTTATGTGAGTATATTATGTTTTCTATATGAAAATTGTGAATTATTCTTGTGTAAATATGTCAAACACTGGTATTAATGTTATCGTTAACCCCTCACAAACAATTTTCTTATATAGGAATATTTTCAAACACATTGCATGCATCCATTACATAGAAAATAGAGCAGATAACCATGGCATCTTATTATAGATGGAAAACCAATTACAAAAATACAATGATATCTAATGGTTGTGATAAAAAATGTAGAATACTCCTAAACACACAAGTCTAATGGATGCAAAGAAAATGCACAAATCTATTAACAGAAACAATACAAGGAAACCTGAAATGATGCCAATCTATGATGCTCCTTGCAATTCTCTACTCTAGTAGTGTTTTCTCTACTAGAGGCCCTCCTGTAACCCTACGAAACCAATCAAAATGCCCTGTTGCAACCCCAATCATAGAGGTCCTCGTAGGACAACTAGTATACACCTGGCAGGGCCTCAAGGTACGCCCCGTACTCAACCCGCGGGGATGCCCTAAACTCCGATTTCTCCAAAACCCTCATAAAACCTGTAAATGTCTAAGCTCGACCTCATCGAGAAAGTTCCATAAAACTCCTACATACCTCGGTATCTCTTCAACTGAATGAAAAAATCCCAAGTGAATCTCCAATGGTAGTCCTATATGGACTCCCCCTCTCCTCCGGCTAGGGTGGATATTGCACCACCAAAACTGGACTACAGTAGTGGAAGGGTTTTTCTAAACCGTAATGAAACAATGGCTCTAAGATCAATCCAAAATGAGATATCAAATCATAATTCCAAAGAGAAGGGTTACCCCTTTATTTATCCTTCCTCTGGACCTTATAGATCTTTCCCATTTTTTACCAAATCAAACGCTCACTTTATTTTCCCTCCAATTTCATTAAAATGTAATTATGTATTTTATTTAATGTCACTTTAGGCTGTATCATTCTAGTGACACCAAATAAACCTCCTTGACTCCCTTTCCCTTGTTAACTATAGCCTATGAGAGTCGTATAGGCTATTGAGTCATCCTTTGTCATGATTAATTGGAAGGGGACATTACAGTCCTCGCTTCCCAAGATTGTTTTCCCTCAAGCAATTCTAGATCAGGGTAATGTAAATTATATTCTCCTTCCCAAGTAGTATCTTTCATGGGAAATACTCTCCATAAAATCAAGTACTCTTGAATGACTTTGCTCCTCAACATATTTTTCCTTACATCAAAAATCCTCTTGTGAACTAGAACCAACTACCCTTCCTCATCTAGTGGAAGATCTGTTGAAGCTATGACCTGTTTTCCCAATGCCTTCTTGAGGTAGGATACATGGAAGGTGTTGTGGATCTTGCTACCCTCTAATAGCTCCATATTGTATGCTATGTCTCCAACTCTCTTGATCACTCTGGAGGGTTCGTAAAAGAAAGGCTCCAACATCTCTACACCACTCTTTTTCAGTGACGATTGTCTCTAAGGTTGCATCTTGAGGAAGACTAGGTCCCCAAACTCAAAGATGTGTTCTACCCTATGCCTATATGCATACATATTCCGCTAATTCCGAGCATCCTGCAAATTCTCCTTCAAGACTCTCAAGATGTCCTGATTTTCCTGCAACCATTCTTTGGCCTTGGGAGTGCTCTCTCCAAATGCAAAATCCACAAAATATGGAGCATCATAGTCATACAATGCCCTGAATGGGATCATCTCGATGGACATGTGATGATTGGTATTGTAACAATGCTCCCTAAGATGCAACCACTTTATCCATGCCCATTGTTGCCCTGACACATAGTTCCTTAGGTACCCCTGAATCTATTTGTTTACTATCTCAATCTTCCCATATGTCTAGGGTGATAGATAGTGCTAGGTGTCAACTATGTCCCATATAAATTGAATAGATCCTGCCAAAACGCATTGAGGAACCTTCTATCCTGGTCTTTGATTGTGTTCCTTGGAAGATCATGGAGTTTGAACAGCTCCATGAAGAACACATTTGATACCTAAGATGTGTTATACTTTGAAGGAATGGCAAAGAAGTGTGCATATTTAGTCAATATGTCCTCTACCACGTAGATACAGTCCCTACCCTACACCTTTGGCAATCCTGTAATGAAGTCCATGGAAATACTATCCCATTTTTGATCCAGAATTGACAATGGCTAATGCAGTCCCGCCGGATGTGTAAACTATGAATTGTTCTATTGGAAATTAGTGCACTCCCTTACATGACAAAGTGCATCCTCCTTGATACCCTTACAGGAAAATAGTTCCCTCACCTTCCTGTAGGTTTTCAGATACCCTTAGTGTCCTGCTAGTTCCACGCCATGTATTTCCCTCAAAATATTATCCTTGAGTTTGGACTCGGGGACAAGATAGATCCTATATTTGTAGTAGATGATGTCATCCAATACCCTATACCTATCATCTTTAACACTTCCCTCCATCATCTCATAGGTGAAGGTGTTCTTGCATTATTCCACCAAAAGAATGGATTTCCAGTCTACTGAAATATCTATCATAGAGAAATTTGCAGGGCTTCTAGATAAGGAATCAACAAATATATTGTTCTTCCCATTTGCATACTCATTGTCAAAATCATATGCCTACATCTTACCCATTTTTTTTGTCTCTCGTTCATATCTCGCTACTCCATGAAATATCTCAAGCTATTGTGGTCAGTCCCAACCACAAAGTTTCCTCCTACCAGGTATTGTCTAAACTTGGCCAATTCATGCATGATGTCCAACATCACCTTATCATATATAAGATAGAGATTATTTATATCCATTATATTTATTCTCTTGAAAGATATTGGGTGTCATTTTTGCATCAAAACTGCCCCTATCCCCTCACCTGATGCGTCATACTCCAGGACAAAAGGATGCATGAAATTTGGGAGTTCCAATACTAGGAAAGTTCTCATCACCCTCTTCATTCTTCCAAATGATACATGTGCATCCTATGACCATAAGAATGCCCCCTTATTGGTGAGGTATGTCGATGGTGCATCCAATTATGAAAATCCTTTCACAAAGCACCTATAATAATTGCATATCTAGAAGAATCCTCACAGAAATGTGAGTGATCTGGGGGTGGGCCAATATAATATTGTTTGGATCTTCTCATGATGTAACTTTACTCCCTCAACACCAATCACGTTCCCTAGATAGAGGATCTATGTTAACCCAAACTCACACATTTCCTCCTTGGAAAAAAGTGTCTTCTCCTCCATAATGGTGAGTATCTCATGCACATGCTTCATATGTTCCTCCCATGTCCTATTGTAGATCAAAAGATCATCAAAGAACACTAGTAAGAATTTCCTCAACCAGTTGTTGAAGATATGGTTCATGCATGACTGAAAGGTAGCTAGTGTGTTAGTCAACCCAAAGGGCATGTCTAGAAACTTGTAGTTCCCATAGTGACACGTGGATGTTGTTTTATGGATATCCTCCCCTCTGAACTAAATCTAGTGGTATCCCGATCACATATCAACCTTTGAGAATTACAATTTCCCATGTAGATCGTCTATCATCTCATCAATCTTAGGTATTGGGGATCTATTTTTTATGGTCTTCTTGTTCAATTCCTTGTAGTCTATGCACATATTCATAGTGCCATCCTTCTTCTTCACTGATACAACTAAAGAATCGAAGGGACTAGAAATAGGCTTGATATGTCCCATCTCTAGAAACTCTTTTATGGCCTTCTCTATTTCATCCTTGAACCTCTTCGAGTGCCTGTAGAGTGTGGTGATCACGGGATTCAACCCCTATTCTAGCTCAATGACATGCTCAAATACTCTGTCAGGAGGTCTTCCTATTGGAAATGATTCAAACACTCTTTCATGCTTTCCAAGCAATGCCTGGATATCCGAAGGGTACTACTAATGATCCTATGATGGATTATCCATGGTGATCAAGCACTATGTTGCGCATGCCATGCCCCCATGTCTAAGAAGGGCCTCAATGCATAGCTTAGAGACTATCATTGGGGCACCAGTCGACATACCTCTTAGGATGAATCAATGTCCACCCTTGTCCTGGAACTCCATTCTCATTTCTCAATAATTTATGCAGATATCTACGAATGAGTACAACCACTGAACTCCTAGCACCACATGAGTATCTGCTAAATCCACGGCATAAAATTTATCTTTTAACGTATAGTTTCCCAATGTTACTTGCAATCCCTTAATCCTCTAAGTACACATCATGTTGTACCCATATGCTACTACCACATTGAATCCCTAGAAATTATCCATAGGGATTGGTCTCCTGGTGACAAGAGAAACATCAATGAAGTTGTGTGTGGCCCCACCATCAACCAATGTTGTAGCCCTCTGCCCCTGCACAATTCCCATGAACCTAAAGGTGTAATATTTAGGGACTCCTGAAAGTGTGGAAATGGTCACTCCCTTGGGGCTATCCTTCAATGGCACCTACTTTGTAGCACGTGATGGCTCACCATTGTCTTGTCCAATGCCCTCATCGTCATTGTTATTCTCTTCATCAGAAACTACCTAAATATAATGGACTTTACCTTTACCCATACATCGATGGCATGGTTCCCACAACTCCTTGCAGCTATAAAAAATCTTCTTCCTCCTTAGTTATCTTTGAGTTTCCTCATCTAACCTATCCTTCCATGTCCATGTCTTATGGGGAGGTTTTGAGACCTAACCCTTTTGTGGAATAATTCGTTTTTCCGATGTCTTCCTGGGGACCGTTTCTACCATATCCTGGGTGTTCATGATAGCTTATTGTAGTGTTTTTGGCTTGAAAGTGCACCCAACCTATTAAGGGTTCAACCAAGCCCTTCGTGAATAACATAATTAGTATATTCTTAGAAACATTAGTCACCACGACTGCCATCCACTAGAACTCTATAACATAGGCCTCTGGTGTACCTATCTTCCTTATTTTTGCCAACTCCCTAAATTGGACCTGTCCATCAAACTTTGGGTGAAATCCTCATATGATGTGATGTTGGAATGTCCCAATGTAAATATCCCTTGTTACCACCACTCATGAGCCTCTCCATCCAAGTGTAGGGTGGAAAATTTGATCGCCTCTGCCTATGTCATTGGGTTAAGATGGAAATAAGTGTCCAACTTATGTACCCATGCTTAGAGTGTGCACCTGTCATATCTGTCAAAAGATGACATAGTCATCCTCCACAATTTGCACATAAGACCCAAATTATGTTGATTGTGTCTCGTCCATGGTTTGTTCCTCATCCTGAGGTTGTAGTAGTCATTTTAAGAAATGGATTCCTTTGATCCTTCTTCTAGAAATTGATACTCCCTAAAGTAGGAGTTCATTTTTTCCACCCCCTATTGTTATGGTGCTCTTGTAGGCTGCTCCTCAAGGAATGGAAACAATAATGGTATGGGTACCTTTCTTCTACTTTCTCAGAAGACATTATGTGTTGACACATAGGTATTACTCCCTTCAATATTCCTACCACCTCTATGGATGGCCTCTACATGGTTCCCATTGACACCTCCTTGGTTTTGGTTTGCTTGATTGTTGAAAAGGAACTGTGTTAGGACTTGTGTTAATTATTTCTTCCCATTAGCTATTATTTCCAACAACTGTATGGTCCTATATTCAGGATGATCCCCCATAAATCCCTCTAATTCTACTTCTTATGACTCTGATCTTGGGGTGGGTTGTTTCCCTCATCCTCTAGTCTTCCTTGGCATCAATGCCTCAATAAATCACAGGCTGGAAATATCACTAGCTCTGATACCATTGTAATGTCCCCAACTAGGTTATGTGGGTATATTATGTTTTCTATCCAAAATTTGTTAATTCTCCTTGTGTAAATATGTCAAACACTGGTATTAATGTCGTTGTTGTTGGCTCTTGACCAAGTTTTGGGAGATTCTTGGTCATATTGACCTATTTTGGGACTTTGACAGCCTGTCGAAGGAGGAGCGCAAGAAGAAGCGGAGATAACGATATCTCGGCCCACTTTTGGATCCTTTTGGGTTTTTGGGAATATGTAACGGGAATGGGATGTTGGCCCATGGGTTTACCCATGTTTAGGTCTATTTTGTAATATATAAATAGATGCTTAGGATAGATAGAAGGGGGTGCATCTATGTGATGTGAATGTATGCTAAGTGCAAGTAGAGTATGTAAGTGCTTTGTGCATGATTGTAAGAGACTTGCAGAGCTAAGTGCAGGTCCTTGTAGCAAATTGTGGAGGGCTTAGTGTTGTAACGTAAGGAATAAGGATCTAGCAAGCTGCACAGATCTTCTGTCCTATGCGGAGTAAGGGTGTCGATGGATTTGTGCTTGTAACCGATTGACTGAAGACAATAAATAAGAAGAGTTGGTGGATGTAGCCCCAGGGTAGGGGTGAACCACGTGAACACTGTGTTGTCTTGCTTTGTGCTTGTCTTAATGTGTTTATGTCTTCTTTTGCTAAGTGCTTTGAGATGATTAGATAGATCTTCTTATGCTTAGTGATAATGACATGTGATAATGTTAGATCTAATCCATATGAATGTGCTTAGTGCTT
>ML782279.1:511598-569113 GCA_009831015.1 Picea engelmannii
ATGTTTTCCCATCTGTCTATGGATGGAATGTTATAGATCTCTTCAAGTTTGTGTCCATCTTCTCCCAAAGTGTAGTAAAAAAGGAACTGATAAATCTAGTATCTTTGTCTGAGATTATGCTCATTGGTATCCCAAAGTGCATCCATACCTGTTCAAAGAAAATGTTTGGTGTTTCTTGTCCTCTAATGATATTTTTAAAAGGAAAAGGAATGCACATCTTGATGAACCTATCAACTACCACAAATACATAGTCATGGCTCTCCTAGTTCTTGGTAAACCTCCCACAAAATACATGGAAATGCTTTCTCAAGGTCGAGTGGGTACAGGAAAGGGATGATATAGAAATTTCTTTCTATTATTTTTCTTGTTGGTACAACAAAGTATGCATCCTATAATATATTGTGTTACATCTTCTTGGATTTTGGGAGAATACACATACCTTTTAAAGTTAGCAACTATATTTTGAACACCAAAATGTCCTACAACTATGGAGGTTCAAGCCTCTTTGATAAGATGAATTGTTTCACCTTTAGGAACATAGAGATTTCTTATCTTATAGAGTAACCCATTATGGATATGATAGTTATCCTTACTATCACCTTCTTCTACATGAGTTTGGCCATGTATTTATTGAAACAATTCCTTGAAGTCCTCATCTTTTGTGTATGCCTCTTTGTATGCATCATGGGTAAAAGGATCCATGAGCATAATAGTTACCAAACCTGTAATATTGGATGTGGGTGGCATTGAAAGCATGTCCACCAACTTATTATTGTTTCTCTTCGTATACTTTATGACTATATGAAATTTTTGCAAAAACCCCATCCACTTGTAATGTCTAGTTTGTTGAAGCTTACTCTGGGCCTGCAAATACTACAACGACTGGTGATCTGTGTGGATAATGGTTTCATTTCCCATCATATAGTGATTCCACTTATTAACAACTTGAACTAGGGCATATAATTTATTATCATAGGTAGGTTAGTTTAATACTCCCCCATGAAACATTTCATAATGTTAACATATCGACTTACTTCCTTGCATCAAAACTTCTCCCATAACATACCCACTTGCATATGTCTCCACTTCAAAGGGATTATACAAGTTAGGAAATGTGAGAACTGTTTCCTGACTGATATTTTGTTTCAGCTAATTGAAAGCTTTATGTTTATTCTTTCCCCACTGGAAACTTTTTCCGCTTGTTTTTATGACATGGAGTGGTGGAGCCACTGCTGAAAAAGATGCTATGAAATTTCATAGGTACTGTGCTTCCCCAATAAAGCTCCTAAATTTAGTTACATTACTAGGAACTGCCCATTTTATGATGGCCTCCATCTTTGGGATCTATCTTGAGATCCCCTCCACTAATAACATACCCCAAATACACCAATGACTACTAAGAAAAATCATATTTATTGAGGTTAGCCAACAATTGGTGATTTTTCAGAGTCTCTAACACCTACATGAGACATGAGATGTGCTCCTCCAAGGTAGAGATATAAAATAATATATCATCCAAATACACTATAACAAATGAATCTAAATATGGGCACAATCATACATCATTCATCAATCTCATAAATGTAGTTGGTGCATTACATAAACTAAATGGAATTACCAACCATTCATACAAACCATTCCTTGTCTTGAAGGAAATATTTCAGGTGTCTTGTTCTCTAATGCATACTTGATGGTATCCCTATTTGAGATCCAATGTGGATCCAACTTGGTGAAGTACTTGGCATGCTACAACTGGTATAAAAAATCATCGATCCTAGGTAGTGTTGGCACCCAAAGTTTTGTGTCAATATCATGCACGCGCACAAATGAAATCATGTGCACCCATTCTACTTTTGCACATGCCTAAGATAATGTGCAAGGATTGAAAAGAAGTGTCTGATAGAATGAGTTTTTGTATTGCATTCTAAGACCAAGGTTTACCAAATGAGCATCGTTTTGAGTTTTGAGAAGCAAACTAGAAATCAAGAAGACGCATGCCAGAATCAAGAAATGGATCATCGAGAAATATCCTCGAATGTGTAATGTCCCCAACTAGGTTATGTGAGTATATTATGTTTTCTATATGAAAATTGTGAATTATTCTTGTGTAAATATGTCAAACACTGGTATTAATGTTATCGTTAACCCCTCACAAACAATTTTCTTATATAGGAATATTTTCAAACACATTGCATGCATCCATTACATAGAAAATAGAGCAGATAACCATGGCATCTTATTATAGATGGAAAACCAATTACAAAAATACAATGATATCTAATGGTTGTGATAAAAAATGTAGAATACTCCTAAACACACAAGTCTAATGGATGCAAAGAAAATGCACAAATCTATTAACAGAAACAATACAAGGAAACCTGAAATGATGCCAATCTATGATGCTCCTTGCAATTCTCTACTCTAGTAGTGTTTTCTCTACTAGAGGCCCTCCTGTAACCCTACGAAACCAATCAAAATGCCCTGTTGCAACCCCAATCATAGAGGTCCTCGTAGGACAACTAGTATACACCTGGCAGGGCCTCAAGGTACGCCCCGTACTCAACCCGCGGGGATGCCCTAAACTCCGATTTCTCCAAAACCCTCATAAAACCTGTAAATGTCTAAGCTCGACCTCATCGAGAAAGTTCCATAAAACTCCTACATACCTCGGTATCTCTTCAACTGAATGAAAAAATCCCAAGTGAATCTCCAATGGTAGTCCTATATGGACTCCCCCTCTCCTCCGGCTAGGGTGGATATTGCACCACCAAAACTGGACTACAGTAGTGGAAGGGTTTTTCTAAACCGTAATGAAACAATGGCTCTAAGATCAATCCAAAATGAGATATCAAATCATAATTCCAAAGAGAAGGGTTACCCCTTTATTTATCCTTCCTCTGGACCTTATAGATCTTTCCCATTTTTTACCAAATCAAACGCTCACTTTATTTTCCCTCCAATTTCATTAAAATGTAATTATGTATTTTATTTAATGTCACTTTAGGCTGTATCATTCTAGTGACACCAAATAAACCTCCTTGACTCCCTTTCCCTTGTTAACTATAGCCTATGAGAGTCGTATAGGCTATTGAGTCATCCTTTGTCATGATTAATTGGAAGGGGACATTACAGTCCTCGCTTCCCAAGATTGTTTTCCCTCAAGCAATTCTAGATCAGGGTAATGTAAATTATATTCTCCTTCCCAAGTAGTATCTTTCATGGGAAATACTCTCCATAAAATCAAGTACTCTTGAATGACTTTGCTCCTCAACATATTTTTCCTTACATCAAAAATCCTCTTGTGAACTAGAACCAACTACCCTTCCTCATCTAGTGGAAGATCTGTTGAAGCTATGACCTGTTTTCCCAATGCCTTCTTGAGGTAGGATACATGGAAGGTGTTGTGGATCTTGCTACCCTCTAATAGCTCCATATTGTATGCTATGTCTCCAACTCTCTTGATCACTCTGGAGGGTTCGTAAAAGAAAGGCTCCAACATCTCTACACCACTCTTTTTCAGTGACGATTGTCTCTAAGGTTGCATCTTGAGGAAGACTAGGTCCCCAAACTCAAAGATGTGTTCTACCCTATGCCTATATGCATACATATTCCGCTAATTCCGAGCATCCTGCAAATTCTCCTTCAAGACTCTCAAGATGTCCTGATTTTCCTGCAACCATTCTTTGGCCTTGGGAGTGCTCTCTCCAAATGCAAAATCCACAAAATATGGAGCATCATAGTCATACAATGCCCTGAATGGGATCATCTCGATGGACATGTGATGATTGGTATTGTAACAATGCTCCCTAAGATGCAACCACTTTATCCATGCCCATTGTTGCCCTGACACATAGTTCCTTAGGTACCCCTGAATCTATTTGTTTACTATCTCAATCTTCCCATATGTCTAGGGTGATAGATAGTGCTAGGTGTCAACTATGTCCCATATAAATTGAATAGATCCTGCCAAAACGCATTGAGGAACCTTCTATCCTGGTCTTTGATTGTGTTCCTTGGAAGATCATGGAGTTTGAACAGCTCCATGAAGAACACATTTGATACCTAAGATGTGTTATACTTTGAAGGAATGGCAAAGAAGTGTGCATATTTAGTCAATATGTCCTCTACCACGTAGATACAGTCCCTACCCTACACCTTTGGCAATCCTGTAATGAAGTCCATGGAAATACTATCCCATTTTTGATCCAGAATTGACAATGGCTAATGCAGTCCCGCCGGATGTGTAAACTATGAATTGTTCTATTGGAAATTAGTGCACTCCCTTACATGACAAAGTGCATCCTCCTTGATACCCTTACAGGAAAATAGTTCCCTCACCTTCCTGTAGGTTTTCAGATACCCTTAGTGTCCTGCTAGTTCCACGCCATGTATTTCCCTCAAAATATTATCCTTGAGTTTGGACTCGGGGACAAGATAGATCCTATATTTGTAGTAGATGATGTCATCCAATACCCTATACCTATCATCTTTAACACTTCCCTCCATCATCTCATAGGTGAAGGTGTTCTTGCATTATTCCACCAAAAGAATGGATTTCCAGTCTACTGAAATATCTATCATAGAGAAATTTGCAGGGCTTCTAGATAAGGAATCAACAAATATATTGTTCTTCCCATTTGCATACTCATTGTCAAAATCATATGCCTACATCTTACCCATTTTTTTTGTCTCTCGTTCATATCTCGCTACTCCATGAAATATCTCAAGCTATTGTGGTCAGTCCCAACCACAAAGTTTCCTCCTACCAGGTATTGTCTAAACTTGGCCAATTCATGCATGATGTCCAACATCACCTTATCATATATAAGATAGAGATTATTTATATCCATTATATTTATTCTCTTGAAAGATATTGGGTGTCATTTTTGCATCAAAACTGCCCCTATCCCCTCACCTGATGCGTCATACTCCAGGACAAAAGGATGCATGAAATTTGGGAGTTCCAATACTAGGAAAGTTCTCATCACCCTCTTCATTCTTCCAAATGATACATGTGCATCCTATGACCATAAGAATGCCCCCTTATTGGTGAGGTATGTCGATGGTGCATCCAATTATGAAAATCCTTTCACAAAGCACCTATAATAATTGCATATCTAGAAGAATCCTCACAGAAATGTGAGTGATCTGGGGGTGGGCCAATATAATATTGTTTGGATCTTCTCATGATGTAACTTTACTCCCTCAACACCAATCACGTTCCCTAGATAGAGGATCTATGTTAACCCAAACTCACACATTTCCTCCTTGGAAAAAAGTGTCTTCTCCTCCATAATGGTGAGTATCTCATGCACATGCTTCATATGTTCCTCCCATGTCCTATTGTAGATCAAAAGATCATCAAAGAACACTAGTAAGAATTTCCTCAACCAGTTGTTGAAGATATGGTTCATGCATGACTGAAAGGTAGCTAGTGTGTTAGTCAACCCAAAGGGCATGTCTAGAAACTTGTAGTTCCCATAGTGACACGTGGATGTTGTTTTATGGATATCCTCCCCTCTGAACTAAATCTAGTGGTATCCCGATCACATATCAACCTTTGAGAATTACAATTTCCCATGTAGATCGTCTATCATCTCATCAATCTTAGGTATTGGGGATCTATTTTTTATGGTCTTCTTGTTCAATTCCTTGTAGTCTATGCACATATTCATAGTGCCATCCTTCTTCTTCACTGATACAACTAAAGAATCGAAGGGACTAGAAATAGGCTTGATATGTCCCATCTCTAGAAACTCTTTTATGGCCTTCTCTATTTCATCCTTGAACCTCTTCGAGTGCCTGTAGAGTGTGGTGATCACGGGATTCAACCCCTATTCTAGCTCAATGACATGCTCAAATACTCTGTCAGGAGGTCTTCCTATTGGAAATGATTCAAACACTCTTTCATGCTTTCCAAGCAATGCCTGGATATCCGAAGGGTACTACTAATGATCCTATGATGGATTATCCATGGTGATCAAGCACTATGTTGCGCATGCCATGCCCCCATGTCTAAGAAGGGCCTCAATGCATAGCTTAGAGACTATCATTGGGGCACCAGTCGACATACCTCTTAGGATGAATCAATGTCCACCCTTGTCCTGGAACTCCATTCTCATTTCTCAATAATTTATGCAGATATCTACGAATGAGTACAACCACTGAACTCCTAGCACCACATGAGTATCTGCTAAATCCACGGCATAAAATTTATCTTTTAACGTATAGTTTCCCAATGTTACTTGCAATCCCTTAATCCTCTAAGTACACATCATGTTGTACCCATATGCTACTACCACATTGAATCCCTAGAAATTATCCATAGGGATTGGTCTCCTGGTGACAAGAGAAACATCAATGAAGTTGTGTGTGGCCCCACCATCAACCAATGTTGTAGCCCTCTGCCCCTGCACAATTCCCATGAACCTAAAGGTGTAATATTTAGGGACTCCTGAAAGTGTGGAAATGGTCACTCCCTTGGGGCTATCCTTCAATGGCACCTACTTTGTAGCACGTGATGGCTCACCATTGTCTTGTCCAATGCCCTCATCGTCATTGTTATTCTCTTCATCAGAAACTACCTAAATATAATGGACTTTACCTTTACCCATACATCGATGGCATGGTTCCCACAACTCCTTGCAGCTATAAAAAATCTTCTTCCTCCTTAGTTATCTTTGAGTTTCCTCATCTAACCTATCCTTCCATGTCCATGTCTTATGGGGAGGTTTTGAGACCTAACCCTTTTGTGGAATAATTCGTTTTTCCGATGTCTTCCTGGGGACCGTTTCTACCATATCCTGGGTGTTCATGATAGCTTATTGTAGTGTTTTTGGCTTGAAAGTGCACCCAACCTATTAAGGGTTCAACCAAGCCCTTCGTGAATAACATAATTAGTATATTCTTAGAAACATTAGTCACCACGACTGCCATCCACTAGAACTCTATAACATAGGCCTCTGGTGTACCTATCTTCCTTATTTTTGCCAACTCCCTAAATTGGACCTGTCCATCAAACTTTGGGTGAAATCCTCATATGATGTGATGTTGGAATGTCCCAATGTAAATATCCCTTGTTACCACCACTCATGAGCCTCTCCATCCAAGTGTAGGGTGGAAAATTTGATCGCCTCTGCCTATGTCATTGGGTTAAGATGGAAATAAGTGTCCAACTTATGTACCCATGCTTAGAGTGTGCACCTGTCATATCTGTCAAAAGATGACATAGTCATCCTCCACAATTTGCACATAAGACCCAAATTATGTTGATTGTGTCTCGTCCATGGTTTGTTCCTCATCCTGAGGTTGTAGTAGTCATTTTAAGAAATGGATTCCTTTGATCCTTCTTCTAGAAATTGATACTCCCTAAAGTAGGAGTTCATTTTTTCCACCCCCTATTGTTATGGTGCTCTTGTAGGCTGCTCCTCAAGGAATGGAAACAATAATGGTATGGGTACCTTTCTTCTACTTTCTCAGAAGACATTATGTGTTGACACATAGGTATTACTCCCTTCAATATTCCTACCACCTCTATGGATGGCCTCTACATGGTTCCCATTGACACCTCCTTGGTTTTGGTTTGCTTGATTGTTGAAAAGGAACTGTGTTAGGACTTGTGTTAATTATTTCTTCCCATTAGCTATTATTTCCAACAACTGTATGGTCCTATATTCAGGATGATCCCCCATAAATCCCTCTAATTCTACTTCTTATGACTCTGATCTTGGGGTGGGTTGTTTCCCTCATCCTCTAGTCTTCCTTGGCATCAATGCCTCAATAAATCACAGGCTGGAAATATCACTAGCTCTGATACCATTGTAATGTCCCCAACTAGGTTATGTGGGTATATTATGTTTTCTATCCAAAATTTGTTAATTCTCCTTGTGTAAATATGTCAAACACTGGTATTAATGTCGTTGTTGTTGGCTCTTGACCAAGTTTTGGGAGATTCTTGGTCATATTGACCTATTTTGGGACTTTGACAGCCTGTCGAAGGAGGAGCGCAAGAAGAAGCGGAGATAACGATATCTCGGCCCACTTTTGGATCCTTTTGGGTTTTTGGGAATATGTAACGGGAATGGGATGTTGGCCCATGGGTTTACCCATGTTTAGGTCTATTTTGTAATATATAAATAGATGCTTAGGATAGATAGAAGGGGGTGCATCTATGTGATGTGAATGTATGCTAAGTGCAAGTAGAGTATGTAAGTGCTTTGTGCATGATTGTAAGAGACTTGCAGAGCTAAGTGCAGGTCCTTGTAGCAAATTGTGGAGGGCTTAGTGTTGTAACGTAAGGAATAAGGATCTAGCAAGCTGCACAGATCTTCTGTCCTATGCGGAGTAAGGGTGTCGATGGATTTGTGCTTGTAACCGATTGACTGAAGACAATAAATAAGAAGAGTTGGTGGATGTAGCCCCAGGGTAGGGGTGAACCACGTGAACACTGTGTTGTCTTGCTTTGTGCTTGTCTTAATGTGTTTATGTCTTCTTTTGCTAAGTGCTTTGAGATGATTAGATAGATCTTCTTATGCTTAGTGATAATGACATGTGATAATGTTAGATCTAATCCATATGAATGTGCTTAGTGCTTTATCTTCTAGATCCACCTCTCTGTTTATACTAAGTTCTTAAATACATTATATCTGTGTGAATGTCGCAAAGCCCTGTTTTATTAGTGAAGTAGATCTTGATTGCATATTCAGGAACTGACAGTGCTAAGTGTTTTATTAAGTATTATAATCACAGATCTGTGTCCTAGCTAAGGTTGCAGACACCTGAGTCTTGCAACCACCCTTGCCTCTACCTCGGGTGAGACTTCATCTGCTTTGAAGGTGTTGCCGTAAGGGATAGTAGTTAGGGCTTTGTTGGTGCATTGTTGTAGCGTTGAACCCTGGGTCTGCCCCTATGCCAACAAATGGTTCCGTTGCCAGGACCTGAAATTGTGATTGCTGGGAACTAAGGAAGAAGAATATTTGTGCAAAGATTCGACCTGAAACTATGATTGCTAGGAACTAAGGAAGAAGAAGATTTGTGCAAAGATTCGACCTGGAACTGAGAAAGCTCTGAGAGTAGATCTGTTTCTCTGGTGTGAAGTATTCTACTTAGTTTGAAAATATATGTGCTAAGGAAAAGAAGTACGATCTGAAGAAAAGAGGTAAGATCCAAAAGCTTTGTGCCCTAAGAAAGGTAAAAGTGAGGATTCTCGATTAAAAAGAGATAATATCTGTAAGCTATGTTCTCTGATAAAGGTAAAGATAGCGGAAATTTTTAGATCTGGAAGCTTTGTGCTCTGTAGAAGTAAGATAAGTGGAATATTTTGTTTCTAGAGCACGGATCTAGGTATGTTTAATAGAGTTTGTCCTAGTTTGAAAACTAGGGTATTAATAGATGAAAGAAGATTTGATATGAGTAGATCTGATAAGAATAGTGAAAGATATGTTATACCTATGCATAGAAAGAATGTTTGGACTAATGAAAGGATGTAGGATCCCAGAAAGAATTTATTGCAGGTTAGCTCCTATGATCCTAGCGCGCAGTACTGGAGAAGTTGGGGATCATTTAAAATAAAGAGAGGATTAACCCTCTATTACAGCTGCAGAAAATCAGGACACCTTGCTAAGGAATGCCCTGGGACAAGAACTGATTGTCTTTGGTGCAAAGCTATGGAACATGAAGTGTTGGATTTCCCTAGAATGATTGCTAAGCTTTAAAGTATGAACATAAGACAAGAAAACCCTAAAGCAGATCCATAAACTAAGGCTATAGAAGAACCCCAAAAAGAATTAGAGAAGGTATTGCTACAGATGAAAGAAACCTTGGATGACCACTGACATGTTAGATTATCAGAGATCTTTAAAGAAAAGGAATGCATCGAAGCAAGAATAGGAGACTTTGACATTGACTGTGTTCTAGATGAGGAAACATAGGTGAATATCACGACAGAGATAACTTGGAAAGCTATAGGGAGGCCTACTATGATTCCTTCATTAGGAGGAATAGGGTTATTCATAGGAAATATGATAAACCTATGTGGGAAGCTCACTCACATACCTATGAATGTTAATGGAACTTCAACAAAAGAAGATTTTGAGATTATTACATTTATTGAGGGCAATGCCCCATTTACCATGTTACTAGGAAAACCTTGGATTGACAAACATCGAGCCAGACGAAATAAAGAAGAAGAAGTTTTAGAGTAGATGAAACAAGAGTTAAAATATTTCATGACTAGAAGGATCACATACTTGATTGAAGAACATGAGAACATATCAAAGCTATTTAACACTAGAAACCCAGATGTCGAAACTACAAGAACATTATAAGACTCATAGGAGACTGAAGTACCTATCTCAGATACAAAAGAGGTTTTACCCCTAAGTTCTAGGAGAAAATCTCAACAGTGCGCGATGACTATGTCCAAAGATGATAAGAATCAGAATGGAAAAAGGACTACCGAGATGAATCTCACTAGGAGGAAGTATAGGAAGCTAAGTAAGAAGAGAGCTAAGTTTGAAAAATTATAGAAGGTTCTAGAGGGAACTTCGTAGAAAAAAAAATTGCAGAATAGGAGCTTCGTCGGGATATCAGAACAACAACACATGACACTTCACCATGGTGAGGCAATATAGCCGTTGGGACCGATATATCCTTTCGACGACTGCTCCAAATGGTTTGGAAATCATTAATTGCTCGACACCAGACTGTTGGACCGCACCATAACAGAAAAAACAAGAGTTAATGAGGCTTCATACCCATTACAAGCAAACCGTTGTCGAGTTTCCTATTTATCCCATCGCGCCATGCACAGAGAACACTTTTGCTAACCAAGAATTTGAGCCCACAGACCAAGTGAATTGTATACAATGATCATTTCCCTCTTGTTGTTTATTCTAGTGCAGTATCTGAGTTAATTGTGAACCCGATATTATTATCCCGAGCACGTATGTCCAACGAGCTCACCGCAGTTGAAGAATCAGTAACAGAAGTACTCCTCGACTTGATGACTAAAAGAGTCATGTCAGAGAGAGGATTGTCTACCGGTCTACAAGAATCATCAACGAGAGGACTGCCAACCTCTCCATCCACTTCTCGAGCCAGACCATCATGGCCCACAGATGAGAAGCGAACCAAGCACAGAGATGATCTCGCGAATTCTAAGTTAATTTCGAGCATTTTACCCGCCTATCTACAAACTCTAAGCGACGCCATAAATCGAGATAGTGTGCCCAGATAATTCGAGTATAACTTGGTTATTGCGTACCTCTCGAAGGGGATACGCGTAGTTCGCATAGAGAAAGATAATATTGTAGCGTTGAAGTTTAGTGACTTAAACCTCGGTGATAGGAAGGTATACAACATGCTCGCCCCACATAAGTACCTGACGAGGACAAAAGGAAAGAATTCAAAGATAATTCCTCAGTCATGGAACCATAACCTCGTGCAGTCCACATTGTTCAATGTCACAAAGATTCCTCACTTCGGAAGACACCAAGAAGTGAATGCATGCATCAAGTTGCTACTGTCCTGTTACCATGGCGGATCCTTGTGGTTAAACCACCGTATCACAGTGGATCCGACATTGACCAATCGAATCATAGGGTTGAGTATGCAAGGCCCTGACCCATAAGATTTCTGTCCCGGAAAAACCATGGATTGCGCTTTATCTCAAAGGATAAAATACACCTACGACGATGTCGAGAAAGGCATGCAAGGCTACAAGGTAGCTTCTATCCAAAGTGGCGCAGTGCACCTAGCCTGTCAATTTATTGCAGGAAAGTTGGTCCGCAAGAAATGACCCACCCAAGTCATTGGTTTTGTAGTCGACCTCGCAGGGAAGTGCACTGAGGGATTACAAATGAATTGGGTGAAGTACCTCGTGAACCAATTGGAACTGGACTGCAGGGAAGCGCAAGATCAAGGATATGAGTTCCACTTCAGTTGGCTTCTAATCCTGATTTCTTTCATCACATGGGAGATGCCGGAAGGTGCAACCTTCCCAGACATCGATCCCTTTGAACCTCTGGCCGCAAAGTTTAGTACACTATGGTATTCCAGTGACATGAACAAGAAATGGTAGTCAAATTCCGTATTCCACACATATTACAATCAACTGAAGTTAGCTATTCAGTGTGATCCTCGCATCATGCCAAATAATCTCCACAGGTTTCGACCTTTAATAAAATTCAGCGTGGACCGCCATTTCATTTATATTACAGTGTGTGCTAACAAGCACAAGCAACAACTTCAATCTTACTACAAGATGAAAGAGGAGGACTTAAAATAAATCATCAAGGACTGGTCGGAGGACCTCCTCATTCCAACAAACCCTACAGAGATATCCGATATAGACAATCCAGAAGTTGCGTCGGATACACCTGGACCTAGCAAGATAAAGAAGATTGAAGATGTCCATGATTTAGACAGTGCATCCGTGAAGACTGCTTCCATATTAGTAGATAAAGGAGGATATGACGGAGAGATAGATGGCACAGAAGTTGAACAAAAGAAGGGTGAGGTTACACCGCCTAGAGACAAGGAGCATACCTCGAAGAAAATCAAGGTTTCTCCCCCCCGAAGCATTCTTCCCAGAAGAAATCGAGAGCATCTATGAACAAAATGCAGACTACTCTCACCTCAGATGACTTCGATTTCATTATATCAGCACTGAATGATGCTTCACTGGAGATAGACGAGAAGTAATAGGCTCAACAGAAGGAGATATACAATTGAATTAAGGTTGAACTTCAAGGGGTGCAACATGCACTTTAGTCCAGGCACGCAGTCTCCATTGCGCCTCTGCCATTGGAAACACCAGAACTAGGGGATGAGCCAACTCAAATCCACCAAATTGTTGATACAGTCGAAGCTCACCTTCAACGAGCTCAGGAAGAAACAAATCAAGCCACCCAGGATTTGGCACAAGTACAGGGAGACCTTGTAGAAAAATGCAATACTACAGAATGGGAAAAGATTGCTCTGCAAGCAAAGTGGGAGGAAGAAAAAGCACAACTGCAGCAAAGAGAGGAACAGTTTCTCACAAAGCAACTCAAAGTAAAGGAAACGGTTCATAGAGAACTTCGCTCTGTGACAGTCGTAGAAGTAAAGACCTAAGAGTGAGTTCCACAACAGGTGGCACAAATTGAAGAAGTAATCCAACAACTCCAACAGTGCATAGCAGACTTGGAGCTCCGCACTGTGCCCGAGACCCCTCAAGATGAAAGAAACCAAAGGGAAGAAACTGCCCGTAGCGTAGTTGACAGACTAAAAGCTCTTGCCTTGGAGTGCAAGCAGCTAAGTAACTGCAGTGCCCAAACATATGAGAACCTCATCGAGAATCCAGAGTTACAGGCATTAGAGTCACAACTCAAGAAATCAAAGAAGCACACAGACACACTATAGGCGTAGCTGAAGGCCTTGTCGGCCATGGAAAGAATGAAGTGGTCTCAGGAGCAACACATCCCCCAACAACAGATCCATACGATTTAAAGCAGAGTGATGGAAGTTACTCAACGACTTCAACCAGTACAAGATAAGGCATACCAATTATTCACAGAGGTTGAAAGCCGAGGAGCAGAGCTAGAACATGTTGTCATCACAGTAGAACAATGCCTAGAAGGGCCTGTGAATGATGTAGTGGTCTAGGATTTCACCGAGTAAGAGGTCATAACACAACAGTAGGTCGAAGAAGCTCGAGCCAAGATCGAGGTGTTCGAGGTAGAACTAGTCAGATTCGAGTGACTCGGGACGAGTCACAGGTGAGTGTTGGGGGCCTGTTGGCCCTTGACCAAGTTTTGGGAGATTCTTGGTCATATTGACCTATTTTGGGACTTCGACAGCCTGTCGAAGGATGAGCGCAAGACGAAGCGTAAATCATGGGATCTCGGCCTACTTTTGGATCCTTTTTGGGTTTTTTGGAATATGTAATGGGAATGGGATGTTGGCCCATGGGTTTACCCATGTTTAGGCCTATTTTGTAATATATAAATAGATTCTTAGGCTATATAGAAGGGGGTGCATCTATGTGATGTGAATGTATTCTAAGTGAAAGTAGAGTCTGTAAATGCTTTGTGCATGATTGTAAGAGACTTGCAGAGCTAAGTGCAGGTCCTTGTAGTAATTGTGGAGGGCTTAGTGTTGTAATGTAAGGAAGAAGGATCTAGCGAGCTGTGCAGATATTTTGTCCCATGCAGAGTAAGGGTTTCAATGGCTTTGTACTTTTAATCGATTGACTGAAGATAATAAAGAAGAAGAGTTGGTGGACGTAGCCCCAAGATGGGGGTGAACCACGTAAACACTGTGTTGTCTTGCTTTCTGCTTGTCTTAATGTGTTTATGTCTTCTTTTGCTAAGTGCTTTGAGACGATTAGATAGATCTACTTATTCTTAGTGCTAATGACATGTGAGAATGTTAGATCTGATCCATATGAATGTGCTTAGTGCTTCATCTGATAGATCTACCTCTTTGTTTATAATAAGTGCTTAAATACGTTATATCAATGTGAATGCTGCGAAGCCCTGTTTTATTAGCGAAGTAGATGTTGATTGCATATTGAGGAAATGACGGTGCTAAGTGCTTTATTAAGTATTATAATCACATATCTGTGTCCCAGCTAAGGTTGCAGACACTTGAGTCTTGTAACCACCCCTACCTCTACCTTGGGTGAGACTTCATCTTCTTCACAGTTGTTTCCAAAAGGGTCAGTAGTTAGGGCTTTGTTGGTGCATTGTTGTAGCATTGAACCCTAGGTCTA
Organism: Picea engelmannii; assembly: GCA_009831015.1. Lineage (NCBI taxonomy): Eukaryota > Viridiplantae > Streptophyta > Pinopsida > Pinales > Pinaceae > Picea > Picea engelmannii. The sequence goes on from ML782279.1 coordinate 526,351, forward strand.
CCCCTGTGCCAACAGTTGTTAATCCCTTACAAACAATTTTCTCATATAGGAATATTGCCAAACACAGTGAATGCATCCATTACAAAAAAAATAGAGAAGATAACCATGGCATCTTATTATGGATGGAAACCCAAATTACAAAAATAAAATGATGTATAATGGTTATGATAACAACTGCATAATACTCCTGAACAGACAAGTATAATGGATGCAAAGTAGCTAGACAATTCTACTAACAGAAACAATACAAGAAAACCTGGAATGATGCTCCCGCTGAAGCTTTTCTCTAGTAGTGTCCACTCTACTAGTGTTCCTACTATAACCCTACTAACCCGATCAAAATGATCTATTACAACCCTGATTGGAGAGGTCCTCATGAGACAACCTCTAGACGTCTAGCAGGGCCTCACAGGACACCCCGTACTCAAAACACGAGGATGACCTAAACTCCAATTTCTCTGAAACCTAGAAATGTTTGAGCTTGGCCTCATCCATAAAGTTCCATAAACATCCTACACACCTCCCTATCTCTTCGATTGAATGAAAAAATCCCAAGTGAAGCTCCAATGGTAGTTCTAGATGGACTCCCCCTCTCATTTGACTAGGGTGGATATTGCACCACTGAAATTGGACTGCAGTAGTGGAAGGGTTTTTCTAAACCCTAACGAAATAATGGCTCCAAGAGAACTCCAAAATGAGAGATCAAATAATAATTCCAAAGAGAAGGGTTACCCCTTTATTTATCCTTCCTCCGGACCTTCTAGATCTTTCCCCTTTTTGAATAGATCAAACCCTCATTTTATTTTCCCTCCAATTTCATTTATATATATATATATATATATATATTTAATGTCACTTTAGGATTTATCATTCTAGTCACACCAAATAAACCTCCTTGACCCCCTTTCCCTTGTTTACTATAGCCTATAAGATTCTATAGGCTATTGAATCGTCCTTTGTCATGATCAATTGGAAGGGGACATTACATAATGATTACTGCCAACATCCCAAGGGAATGTGGAGCTAATAAAAGATGAGCTCATGAGGCAGTTAAGATTTCCCCGATTCCAAAAAGGATACGTGGAATGAAGGAAAGTGGAAAAAGTGTGCACGATTGTTAGTCAATAGAACGAGTGGAGAAGAATTGACAGAGACAAAGCTTTGGAGAAGATAAATCTATAAAATGAAGCAACAACCACATAAATGGAGTTAGATACGCATTCAATGCATTCACTAATTGTTGTTGTTGTCCATTTTCACAGAGATCACTCTGAGACTCTATAGTATTGTAATGTTGTAATGATTTTGATTGTAAGTCTCAGTATTTTGTATGTCTAAAGTACGAAAGGGTGTGAATGATGCAATGGATTGTAACTCTGGGAGATTTCCAAGGGAACATGAGACTCTGTTCTTGTCAAGTATGATTTTCTTAATGTATCCTTGTTCTTAATTAAATGGAAATATTAATAAAGTTGCAATGATTTTGATCCATCACGTGTCACTCATGTGTTATTTGGGTATGTGTGTGTATTGTTTTTGCATAATGATACTAGTAAGTTGTCAAGTATGAAATGTATGAACATAAACCTAGATGGATCTGTGTGTGTTTAGTCCTTCAACCCTGACACAAGACTAGACGGTCTTTGTGATCCTCACGGTGTCTCGGGTGAGACCTTATTCGACCTTGGATGAATATTCATATGCTGATGCTTTGGGTTTTTTGTTGGTGAACTTTGGACGAACTGTGGGTATAAAATCTCCATCGTTAAGAAGGATGCACACAAGCATGAAACGACCCAACAAATGGTTCTATTGTTGGGACCTAAAATTCTTGTATTGAATGATGAAAGAAAAGAATGAGGTGGTATCCATCCCGGGAGGAAATTCAGGATTGTCTAACTGCAAAGGAGATTGAGTTTTCCCTGGGCAATACTTAAGTTATGAGAGTTAATGTGAAGAGATGGAAATATAAGTATCTCTACACTAATATGCATGAGACGTTCTTTGTGGAATTTCCCTATTTGTTGTATGAATGGCTGAAGAGGAAAACTTCTACCGATTTTATTTTGTAGACTATAGAACTAGTGGTTTGGGATCAATCCGCACTTGATAGGTTGAAGGAATTAGATAATGAGTGGAATTGAGCCATTGATTTTTGGTTTGCTTGAGTAAAGGAGGGATATGTTATTGAATTTTTTATGGAGTACATTGATTCTTTCAACGAGGGTTTCAACGAGGATGAAAGAAAGTTCGCGGAAGGTTCGAGAAAATGAACGCTGGAAGAAATCCCACTCTGAATTAAGATGTTCGTGGAGAAAGGGTTGATGCGCATGCATCCTAGCAGGATGGCTGAACCCCTTGGATGTTGCAGAGTGCTGCAACCTCAAAGAAAGATGGAGGATCCCCTAGTGGTGGGGGAGACGAATTGGCGATTATAGATGATCTTGCATGGATGAAGGAAGGAAATTCTCTGGGTCACCTTACAAGAAATGTCAGAAGAATATGGAACTACCCCAACCCCCATTTGAACCACCCCCCTTATGAATTTGTAATCAAGAAGAAAGAACAACATATAGTGAAGCGATTGGACTAGGAGAAAGAGTAGAAGGAGATAAAAGAGAAGAGTAGAGTGAATAATAAGAAGTCAAAGTCAATGCTACTTCACTAAGAAGAGTATCAATATTGAGGAGTTTGACACCCAACAATATGATCAAAGGATTTAGTTCGAGGTTGACGATGGTGAATCAGGATAACACCTCGAGGCTACCTGTGTTCCATGGAATGGGTAAGCATTATGTGGAACAACATTGGTTCATATGTGAAGCAATATGGTATGTGAAGAGGATCATAGATGAAGAGACAAAGATTACGCAACTAGAAACCACGTTCAGGGATAGAGCCTTGACGTGGTACATGAATTACAAGACCACTGTGTTGGTGAGACAAGAGAGGTCCCCGACAGAGATCAAGCGAGATATGATTAAGGAGTTCTATAAACCTAAGTCAGAATCTTAGTGTATTACTGAAATCAAGAAGACTAAGCAGAAGCAAGGGGAAACTGTGTGGGACTATGAACAATGATTCAAGATTTTATTGGATAGGATGACATTCCAAATCGAAGATGTACAACATAGAGAGTGGTTTTTTATGAGTTTACTCCCCCATATCCGAGACTTTCTCACCTAGAAGAAGATGACAACTCAAGAAGAATCCATGGAAATCACCATGCAGTTGAAGGCTACACTAGGGGGGGTAGAGACATCAGTAGGATTGGCACAGGTGCAGTCACAATTAGCCAACCTAAAAACGTATTTGCAAGATATGGAGAAGACAAAAGTTATGCATAAGAATATATGGTGTACCACATGTTGTTTTGACGGGCATCGTAGAGACGAGCACCATGTACTTCTAAATTATGTGGCGATGGGAGTACAGAGTCCATTTCCAGCTGGACCTCATAGTGGTGCGAGATCTGCATATAGTAGGGACATGTACCACCGCGCTGCCCAACTTTGGAGAAGTATCAAAATACACACCACACTTCGTTTTGAGAGTTCTATAAATTTGTGGGGCACGATTTCAATAAATATTGGTCAACCAAGGGGGTCCTAGAGATAGATATAGGCACAGTTGTAGATGCAGATATGGAGAAGGGGGAGGTAGGCCCCCCACTTGTTTGAATTGTGGCGAAATTGGTCATGTATCGAGTTTTTTCACTAAACTGCATGTGCTCTATACATACTGATGTAGCCTCGAACATATCACATAATTCTGTCCCGAATCAGTGAAGAAGGGGGAAGAAAAGAAGACACATTGCAACATGGTGTATGCAAAGGTGGAAAAAAATAAGAAGAATGATGAGGAAGTTGATTTATAGGTGGTAACCCAAGGAGGAGAGAAAACAGGAACAAAATTTGAGCAAGCAGAAGGTTTGGTTCAAAATATAGAGGGGAATATTAGAAAGGAAACACAACCCCCTCCTAAGTTCGATGCTTCCCAACAAAAGTAATTTCTACCCGATGCAAAAAGAGCCATGGAAGAAGAGAGAGAGCACAGAGAGTTTCTATGCATGACACAAAGTTCACTTGAGGAGGCTTGGATCTGGGAAGAAGTACAATGAACAACACATAGGTTTCTTGAGGAGGTTTGGATCCATGAAGAGGTTTAAAAAGAAACATAGAGGTCACTCGAGGAGACTCGCACACGTGAAGAGTTGCAGTGCATGATGCAAATATCATTGGAGGAAAATATAGCATGCCCCGCACAAAATAATTGATATAAATTTCTAAAACTCGTACCATAAATACTACAGACTGTCCACTATCCAATGAAACTAGTATCACTCAATTTGGATACTCTAGGAAGAAGTTATGATTTTTTTTACCTAGAACACCTTCTTGAGACTGGTCAGATACCCTATCTTCCACAGGGTGTATATACAAATGTAAGATGACCCAGAAGCTAAAATTTTTACCATAGATACCTTACTCATTTCTGTGAATATCCTTCATAGTTTAGGGTCTGAAACGTTACAGAAATTGTTTTATAGAAAATATTTCGCAATGACTCGGTTCAGGATGATTCCAGAACCCTATCTTGCATAGGCTGTATCTCCGAAAGTATATGGCCTCAGGAGCTGAAATTTTAACCCAACATACCTTGATCCGTCTACTAAATATCCTCCTAGTTGTTCCTTCTGAAATGTTGTAGAAAACAAGTTATAGCGAAAATTACAAGGTGTCTCAGATGGAGCAGCAAAACCCCAAGACCTTGAGCTCTGATACCATATGTTAAGAACCAAATATCAATATAGCATAGAAAAACCTCAGAATAAGTACTGAATTCCTTGAAAAAGAGATAATTACAGATAATAAGCCTCTTCGAGGGGGAAACCTCCTTTTACCCCACATAAATGTTCAAGTACAAGATGATTCCAAATGAAAATGTCTCCTTGGTATATATAGGAGACTAGGAGGTATAATTACAACTAATGAAATAAAACCGACATAAATAAAATAACATTACTAATGTAATATGCCCCAATTAAGGGGTAATGAGCCAATATTAGGGCTTAACAAAAAACCTATTCCCTAGTGGGAGACACACCACACAAACATAATTTACTAGGCATAGGTGGCTGAGTTAAACAAATTCAACTTCCATCCCATATCTGAATTAGGCCTCGCCAATCTCTATAAAGGAAATAAAAATCCCCAAGATAAAATTCACTATTGCGAGAGGCGATGGAAGAATAAGAATATTCCTTGCACCCAATGGGTCCATCGATTTGTTCATATGATGGACATGGTCCCTAGGATCTGGTATATCCAAGAAGAAATCTAGAGGAAAACAATCGATTGGGTTCAAGTGAGCACTCAATTTTTCTCCACATTCTACTTTAATACGGAATACCAAGCTCAAAGAGAGGCACTCATCCATATTAAGAATTTTATCTTTCATCATGAGCCAAAGGACACCACCTCAAAGGTAGTATGCTCATATCACCGTCTAGTAGAAAAAATGAAGGAGGCATTCAATTTTTGGAAGGTCAATGTCGACAAAATTGATGATGCAGACCCATGGGGTATACAAATTAACAAATCCAAAGGAGAGTGCATATTGAAAGGTAAGGTGTTAGAGATGGTTGCACCAGACTATAATGTTATGACTAAAACCAAGAAACATAACATTGTCACTAAGGAAGTTCCCAAAATAGCCATCATTAGAGACTATTGGGATAAGGAGACGGTCATGCAAGTTGTCGATCTACTCAAGGAATATGAGGAATTGTTTCCCCAAAGATTTTCAGAAATGAAAGGAATTGCAGGATCACTAGGGGCTATGAAAATTCATCTTAAACCAGATTCCAAACTAGTTAGGAGAATGCCTTATTGACTAAATCCCCAAATATAAGGAAAAGGTGCGCAAAGAATTGGATCAGATGTTGGATGTTGGAGTCATTGTTCCTATGGAGGACTCTGATTAGATTAGTCCTATGGTTGTGTATCCTAAGAATAACAATGATATTCAGATCTGTGTAGATTTGAGAAGTCTCAACGTAGCTTGCGTCCAAGACCCTTTTCCTATCCCTTTCACAAATGAGGTGTTGGAAAATGTTGGCGGTTGGGAAGCCTACTCTTATACATATGAATTTTTAGGGTATCATTAGGTTCGGATTGTAGAGGAGGATCAAGCCAAAACCACCTTTATGATGGAATGGGGGTCGTTTGCGTACACTGTGATGCATTTTGGCTTGAAGAATTCCCCCATAGTATTTTCTTGGATAATGGTCACAAGCTTCAAGGAATTCATCCACAAGTTTAATGAAGTGTATTTGGATGATTGACCAGTGTTCAATTTGTTGAAGGAACACATGCAAACCCTTTGGTTGATGCTAGATTGATGCCACTAGTGCTAGATTTCATTAAATTTGAAGAAGTGCATCTTCTATACACTCTTTGGCAAATTTTTGGGTCACTTCATCTGCAAGGATGGATTGTTGGTAGATCATGCTAATATCACCACCATCTTGGATATGGTGGCCCTCACTTTGGTCCATGAGTTGCATGTGACATTGGGTTACATAGGATATTACCGACAATTTATTCAGAATTATGCCAAAATCATTGCCCCATTGGATAAATGTTTGTGCAAGGATACTAAGTACAATTGGGCCCCAAAATGAAAGGATGCGTCAGATACTCTCAAAGAGAAACTTGTCACTGCGTTAATTCTAATTTTTTCTGACTGGTCTTAGCTCTTTCATTTCCACGTTGATGCCTAGTACAATGTGTTGGGCATGGTTCTTGTGTAGCTGGGAGAATGTAATATTGACCACCCAATATATTTTTCTATCCTCAATTTGTTTGACGCAGAAAATAATTATACTACAATAGAGAGCGAGGTCCTCACCATGGTATATACATTGCAAAATTTTCACCATTACTTGTTGGGGACCCCTTTCAAATTATTTACAGACCACTCCATGGTCAAATATTTGGTCAACAAGCCAGTATTAGGAGGGAGAATATGCCTCTGGTTGTTTCTCTTCCAAGTGTTTGATTTTGAAGTTGTTGTCAAACCAAGACAATACAATGTTGTACCATATCACCTATCATGGCTAGAAATTGGAGAAGTTAGTAGAAGCTTAGATGATGAACTCCTAGATGTACAACTCTTCTGCATTGAAGCAAGTCTTGATCAATTGGTCGAGATCGTTGAATTTCTCATGATAGGACATGCTTCACCAGGGTATACCGAGTCTCAACGTTGTCAATTGGTGACCCATAACACAAATTATTAGTTGATTTCCAGGAAGTTGTATAAGTTGGGTGTATATGGCATTCTGAGTTGGTGTGCATTAGAACATGAATGAGAGTGCATTCTATATGAAGTACATGAGGGTATTTTTGGAGGACAAAATGTAGGTAAGCATAAACCACACAAGGTTCTACCCGCAGGGATTTGGTGGCCCTCACTCTTTGCATATGCTAAGGACTATTGTAAGTGATGTGATGTGTGTCAACGAATTGGAAATCCTTGTTGGAGAGATGAGCATTCTTTGTTTCTAGTGACCGCGCTAGAGTCATTCACAAAATGGGAAATAGATTTTGTGGGACCTATCAATCCCCCCGTGTGTCAAAAAAGTGCACACTACATCATTACAACCACCAATTAGATGGATTGACAGGTTGCATATTTCCAATATTTCCCAATTCAAGTCAAAGTAATATTTCCCGTACAAAGTTTTATCTCGGGAAAAGGGTCAAGAAATAAGATTCATACAGATCACCCATATCCTTGGCACGTAATAATATATGATTCCACATTCCAAAGGGCACATCACCAGTACAATGAATCTGACCTACTATCTCACAACCTATGGGGTTTCACTGGGACTTCATGATTATTCTTCAAGCTCTCACATTGGTTGGTTCCTTGTCTGATTCTGGAAACCACCCCCAACTATTTTTCACCCTATATATACCCATTCCCACCTGTTAGCGTTGAGAGTAACCCTCAAATCGCAAGAGGATAATCCCAACACCCATCAAAATGTTTGTGGAGGTAGATTTATGATTGGAGGTCAAATGGACAAAGCTCAGCACAAGAATGTTTAAACACAGAAAAATGGGCTAGCAATGCATAAGAAAATGAGGTTCCCATTAACTCCAGTCAATGGTTTAAGGCTAAAGGTGAGAAGGAGGAAGACTTAGTGAGGAAAGTGGACAAGTCTTCCATGAGCATCCGATCTTCAAGCAACTTGGTGCAGAGAGACTCAGGCACAAGAGCACTCTTGAACTTAATTTTAAGATACTGAAATATATCACAACAACATTGTAATCAAACCTCCATTACAATACAACTACAACATGTCGTCTGGATCATCCATGCATGAGTATTTCAACCTAAGAGGAAACATGACAGTGAAAGGAAATACTGAAACAGATCATAGCTGCATTATAATCAAACCTCCATTACAATACAACTACAACATCTCGTCTGGATCATCCATGCACGAGTGTTATTGAACTAATCGGTAGGTGCGGACACTAAAGGATCTCCCTAGATCCACCTGGATCTAGAACAAAACAAGAAAGGACTTGACTTTTTCCCTAAGTTGCAATCATTGAATTGGCTAGTAAGGAGGAACAAGTGACATACCTTTGTATCGCTTCCTTAGGTCTCTGTTGCTCCCGCTTTGCTCCAGCGCTTTCGTGAGGTCAAGACAAAGACAACACAAACCAACCAAAGTGAAGATGGAAAAATGTATTCAACGTCAACTTATGCATATGATCAAGGAATTACACAATAAAGTAAGAGTAACTTTATGGGAAAGGGACATGCCACTGTATAATATTAATTGAAAGTAGAAGATACAACCTGATCGCCTTGATGTCGCAATCTTCCTTTCAATGACTCTTGGTTCCAACACACACACTTTCTCTATACTTGCATGAAGAAGATCCAATTCTTCTTGACAGACCAACTAGAGTCTTCAAGCCTCTATCCAAGCAAGGTTCTTCATATAATTCCTTCACAAATTCTTTAATTAATCTTTCTTAACCTTTTCCATGAGAATCCTTTCAATATATAGGAGAAGGATAGATGGTTACATGGATGAGGATGATCCCATAAAATCTGAGAAGTCAATAAAATGACAACCATACGAATGCCAACTCATTTTCTAGAAGATTCCCTTCTAGAACCCTCGAGACCTCTTCTCTTTCCAAGTCTTGAAAACAGGTTTGCACCCTATGTATGGAACAAACTGCGAGAATTTCTCACCCTAGATGAAGGTGGCCTGTGAGAATGAGGGATTCTCACACCCTAGGCCATATGTAACCTGCGAACTCACTTTGAAAATATGTTTTTTGGAAGGAGACAAGATCCATTTTTCTCAGGCAAAAAGTCCTTGTTGGGAGCCTGAATACACCATTGTTAATACATCACCAAGATGACCAAAATCATGTGTAACAGAATGCCCCCCAAAGTATGAGGCCGGAATCAGTGACAGCCAAAATACTTTGTAAATTGTGCGTGTGTGTCGGAAACCAGGAGTTCACCTAATCGGAAACCTACAAACAACCAAGCATCTGTAGAATATAATACCAGTTCTGAGGTAGGAATTCCCATGCTCAGATCACAGACAGATGACATCATGAACATAGGTCATGGCCACTGATCATACACCATGGATCCATGCCATCAAAATATCGTATAGCCACCAAAAATACACTGTGGATCTATGCAAGAAGATTTAAATTAAGATGACATAGCCACGAGACAGACAAAGTGGATCTATGTGTCGAGGCAAATCATACATACTCCATCACATCCTTGATCAAAGAGATGAGACCCAAGGTCTTCAATCTCGTCACCTGGAAGTACGAATCTAACCATGTGATTACATGTGTCGAAGTCGAACATGGTAGAAACCACTTGATTACCGGTCATTGCTGAAATTGTTAACAAGTGTGAGGGAAATCACCATTAATGTCAATGACTCCCAAGGTACACTAGTACAATCCACCAAATGTGAATAAATGAGTTGAGGTCGAACATTCAATAGAATCTACCGATCAGGGGTCAATGATGAAAACCTACTGTCGAAAGCGAGGAAACCTGCCATTGAGGCATGCAAGTTCCAAGGTACCGAATAATTTCTGAGTCATGTTTCCGGATAATGAGCTGGAGTTGAAGGAACAAAACTTGACATAGGAGGGCCTTGATGTATCCCCCATCAATGACACAAAATTAGTAACATATTTTGAAGGTGGAATAGAATATGATGTAGGTGGAACTATACATAGGGAAGGCCGACACAGAGAGAATGGACAACTACAGATGGCCGACTCAACAGAGGTTTCGAATGAACTTCTCTTGAACATATGAATGACACAACCAATGATTTGGCAGCATCGACTCAGAGACGACTCAAGATATGACCTTGTAACAAATCGAATGAGAGACAAATGGATTTCCCAAACCGGCGTCAGATAATGAACAGGGGGTGTCATGTTCAAGAGCGACACTTACTTCCAATAATATGAATACGAAAACACATCCCTTTCCCAAATTTTCCACCACCATTTATGGCGAGTACCTCTTTATTTTTACACAAGCTTGAGGAGCATAACATATGCTTGTTGATGTAAGCTCATCCTTCGAACGAGTCCCTCAGAGTATGTTTAACGAACCCTAGGAAGGAGTGGTTCGATCCCATTACGGGTCTTTCGATGTTTGTTTAACGAGTCCAAAGATAGAAAACTCGAAGGTTTTTCATGATTATAGAATCTGGAAAAACACTCAAAAGAGAACTCTCCCAGTTCCTTTTTCATAAAGTAATCTGATGAGACCGAAAAAGAGATAAATTATCGCCCAATAGATGCTTTCTTCAAATTCTTTAACGAGCGTGAAAATAGCAAGATCTTTCGGCAATCTTTTCATGTTTAGAAAGTCTGAAAAGAGCTTAAAGAGGACTCCAGGGGATTCCTTTTTCATATAACCTTACTGAGCACGAAAAAGTGATAAAAGTGTGCTCGATTACGTTCTCATGTATTTTCGAGCGTGAGAACGAACAAAGACCAAGCTCGAGGTTTTGTCTAAAAACCATAAAAAACAATTTAAACATGCGATGAAAGAGAGAGAATATCTGTACTCCTTCGTGTGGACTTTGAAGTCGTCATATCTACAAAATATCACACTCATAGGGCTATTAGGCATTAGGTTTGATGAATAAAACAATTTATAAAAACCAACAAAAAATGGTAAAAAGAAAATATAAGTGGGTAAAAGTTCTTTTACCATAGTCATTGTAACTTTGCCAAGATTTTAGCCCAAAACCCCTCTTTTGTCTTTAAAATTCAGTGCTCGATTGTGGAAGGTACGAACAACCGTTTGGCGAACCATCTCTGTCAGTGAGGTAATCTTCCTGTCTTCTACCTTATGATGCTTCAATTTTTAGTTTTCATTGGCAAATTTCAAGTTTTGAGTTTGTTTTAGGGCCAAAATTTGCGCCCAGGCGTTCTTACAGGCTAGCCATATGGGACCTGCGAGAATGCATGATTCTTGCAGGTGGCCCAAAAGGCACCTGCGAGAACCTCGCACTGTGCTAAAGGGGCACCTGCGAGAATCGCAAAATGAAAATTTGCTTTGATTTTTGCTCAATGAAAAATGTGTAAAGGCTTGAAAAGAGTTGTTGACCCTCTTCTTATGGTTCTTGTGCAGGCATTTGACCTTCACAATGGTTCTGGAATGGCGTGAAAGAGAGCATGAAGAAGATGATGCTATTGCCGGGAATGACCCGGGCACCGTTGCTACTTTATGGGACTATGGTCTCCTGAAATTCTTTTGGATCCCAGGTATGAGGGCCCAAGTTAGGCTGTTGGAGTACCTCATTCATATGTGGGACGTGGACCAACAAGTATTCCACGTGGGGGTCCACACATTGTCCTTGGATATCGAGGATGTTTATTTGCTAACAGGACTATCATGATGTGGGTACCACGCTAGCTTGACTGGTAGACGAGGTGGTGGATTGCCTATGAGTGAGTATTGTCGTTAGTACTGTGTTCCAGAGGCGGAAAGAAGAAAATGAAAGGTGGCCATTTGGGGGGTCTAGGATTTGACCCTTTGCACTATCTTGTTCACCATTGCTCGTATGGATGGGAGAGCTGCTCCACACATGGCTCTCCAGAGCTATTTTCAGTACTCCATAGAGTGTACTGAGCCTCGGGTCTTTAACTGGTCCGACGCAGTCCTTCGTAGCGTGAAGAGGCAGTTGACTAAATGTAGGAAAGACGACCTGAAGAAATTCAGGTATGGATCACTTTTGGTGTCCTTCTTTCTTGAGAGGGTTCCCTTGCTGAGGTTGTAGGTTGAGTGGGGTTTATCGACTCTAGAGGATCCGAGGATGTTGAGGTGGTGTAACCTCATGGCTCGACATGTAGATGGACCAATCATCAAATACAATGATTCCTTCTTTGACTGGTTGCGGACATAGATGTTGATGGTCGACGATTATGCCTATGTCGGGTTGGACTTTCGGGGAGATCCGGACTAGGCCTTACCCGAGGGTGCTCAGTGGGGAGATCTAGGTAAGAAGTACACATTTTTTCACCTTTTAAATGTTTTTGTGAGTTTTATCATATGCAAATGTTTTTATGTTTGTCCAAGGTCTAATTACAAAAATTATTTTTTGATGACACACACGTGGGGCCTTATCGACCTCCAGGTACCTATCCTATTCAATGACGAGGAGAGGTGGCTCCAGTGCCATGATGGGACGTTGAAGATTATGAGGCAGTGGAACAAAAATTAGAGGGGTTGATTGCTGACATTCCGGACATGCCTCTCGGAGAGGTCCCGCGGCGTTATCAACGTCATATGGTGGGTGTGTCAGAGTCTATTGGTCGACTGCTTTGTAGGGTTGTTGGGTAGTCATGTTTTATCACGAGCGTCATCCATGACGTTATTTTGTAGAAGCTATGAGCTTCAGATTTTGAAATTTTGGACCTTGGACAAAACTTTTTTTGTAAAAAACTTTTTTTGTAAAAAACTTTTTGATCGTTATATACATATGTACGGATTCTACCGGCTTATCTTGTGTTATGTGATGCATGTGATGTGATTGGTTTATAAATGGCCCAAATGTCTATTTAATACATAGTTAGCTAATGCATCAGTTAATGTATTTAGACATCTAGGAATATGTTGATACTCAATATAATCAAAATAACATTCCAAGAGGTGAATTTGTAAATATACTCGTAATAAAGTAGGACTTCGAATAGCATAGACATTACTTAACTGTAGTACTACTAGCTGCGAATCGATTCGTACAACCAAGTGACGGATACCAAGCGAGATAGCATCAATCAACAATTCGATAACGGCTCTATACTCTGCAATATTATTGGTCGCACGACCGAGGCACACACCTCGTAGAGTGATAAGTTCGTTTGTAGGGACGTAAATTGCCCACGCAGCAGAAGCAAGGTTCTGAGTACTACGACCAACGCCATCAGCGAAGCCAATGTGGGGTAGTGAAGACTCTGACATCTGGAAACCAAACACAATGTAACATAAGGGCAGAGACCAAATAACAAAAAAAACATACTACAGACACATAAGAAGTATGACACAATAAAATACAAGTACTCATGCATAGGTGATCTTTTCCATAGTACTTCTTTAAGTACAACCAATTTCTGGGTTCACTCAAAGGGATACCGTTGTAATCTACTAACTCGTAAGCTCCTTTCTCCAAAACTCGTCTAACGATATAAGGACCTTGCCACATGAATTTGAATTTTCCATCTCCTAGCATATCTCGATCTTGTTCGTAGAGGAGAACCAGATATCCTTCGAAGAAAACGCGAGGCTTGACATGTTTGTCGTATTGGGCCTTGACACGTTTCTTCTGGGATTCTATGAATAGGGTAGCGTCACGTTGAGTTTCATCTAATCGCATGAGATACAACAGACGTTCTTCCTCGGCAAAAGTGTTTGGTAGGAGTTCGATGGCTAGTTTTAAGGAGGGTATCTCACATTCAATCGAGAGGATGGCTTCTAGACCATAGACTAACCAGAATGGTGTAAACCTGGTAGTAGACTTAACGGACGTCCCGTAAGCCCACAATTTTGAAAACAACATTGTGTGCCAACTTGTTTTGTGAATCCCTATCATTCGTCGAAGCATGGTTATGAGAACTTTGTTAATTGTTTCGACTTGGCCATTGGCTTATGGGTAATAAGGCGTTGAGTTTTCATGGTGAAGACCCAACTTTTCAGTGAGTTTGGACATCATGAAGTTTCTAAAGTGGCTACCGTGATCAGTGACGATAGCCTGAGGAACCAAAACGAGCTATGATGTGATTGAAAATGAATAATGCTGTGGTCTTTCCAGTATTGTCAAATGTCAGCATTGCCTCGGCCCATTTTGTAAAATAATCTATGGCTACAATAATGTATCCATGCCCCCCGACCGAGTGGGGGTGACATTTCATGAAATTGATACCCCATTTTGAAAAGGGACCAATGGAGACCACAGGGTGAAGAGGAGCAGGATGTGACCGTATCTTATGATTATAGGTCTGGCAAGCGTGGCATTTTTGGACGATGATTATGCAATCGTTAAATAAAGAAGGCCAAAAATACCCTGCTCATAAGATCTTCTGAGCAGTAGCATCCCAGGACATATGACCACCATAGGCTCCAGAATGGCAGTCATTTAAGGCTTTATCGGCTTCGTCAATCGTGAGGCAGCGTCGAAAAACTAAGTCAATCCCATGATGATAAAGAGTATCACCGAGGATAATATATTGACGGGCTTGGTAGCGTATTCGACGTCGGTCAGTACTGGACAAATTGGGCCAAAAATTATGGGTTTGGAGATATATGATGATATCGTCGTACCAAAGATCATCAGAACGAATTAGGAAAAGGGATTCATCAGGTAATGAATCGGCTGCTACATTTTCCGTTTCAGAGTAGGGAAAGTTGCATATCAACTCAGCAAACACTAAGGACTTATTGGACTTAGCTCGTTCGAATTGCAAGTCAAACTCCTGGAGTATCACGATCCATTTGGAGTATTTCCCCCCTAGAAATTGATGTATAATAATGTTTTTCATAGGGTTTCAGTTAGAAATTACCGTAGTCTTGCGAGAGAGGATATAGTGCCGTAAACATTGAACTGCTTGGACGACTGTCAAGGCCAGTTTTTCGACATGTAAATACCTGGTTTCGGTAGGCGTTAGACTTAGAATCAAGTAATATATAACATGTTCATCATGAGAATCATCCACCTGGACAAGAACCATAGCGATGGTGTATTTTGAGGCTGCGAGGTAGAGGAAATAATCGCGACTGTAATCGGGGGGGAGAGAAGCGGAGCACGTGTCAGGGACAGTTTCAAAGCTTAGAAGGATTTGTTTGAAATGGTATCCCATATGAACTCGGACCCCTTTTTGAGTAGGCGCATAAATCCCAGAGTTATCTCGACATAGTTCGAGATGAAACGACGAAGAAAGTTTTCTTTCCCTTGCAAACTTTGTAACTGATGAAGTGTAGAAGGAGGAGGGATATTGAGAATCACCTCGACCTTTAAAGGATCTACCCTGATCCCTTGACGTGAAACAATAAAGCCTAGAAGTCGGCCGGATTCTACACAAGAAAACACATTTATGAGGATTCAAGCGTATATGGTAAAACCGACATCGGAGGAAAGTGGCTCGGAGGTGTATGGGATGATCAACCCGACGCATGTAATGAGCAGGTAAGTCATCAAGATATGGCTGCACAATGTGCTTGATATCATGGAAGGCATAAGACATAGCACGTTGGAAAGTTGCGCCAGCGTTTTTAAGACCGAAAGGAAGTTTTCGATAAGCAAAAGTGCCCCAAGGACAAATAAAAGCGGTTTTGTGTTGATCCTTGGGAACAATATTGATTTGATTATATCTGTAGAAACCATCCATTCGAGAGAAGATTTCACTTCCGGTGCAATCGTCGACAATCTGATCGACGAAGGGGGTAGGAAATTTGTCTTTAGGACAAGCTTTGTTAATATCCCTATAATCAATGCACACGCAGATTGTGCCTTGTTTCTTATCGAGCGGTACAATATTGGAAACCCAGTCAGTGAGGGCCACCGGGTAAATAAATCCTATGTTGAGAAGTTTCTCGACTTCAAGCTTGATAGCAGCCGCTTTACGTGGGTGAAATGGATGAAGGCGTTTCCAGATGGGTTTAGCGTCTGGGTATGTATTAATATCATGTATCACAATGTCGGGGTCAATACCTGGCATTTATTCATATCTCCAGACGAAGATGTCACGAAATTATTTGAAAAGTGACTTGTAGGTGATGATTTCATCAAGGGAACATGAAGCTCCGATATGCACATTTTCGACAATTCTAGGTTTGACGGATATGTCGAGGAGAATAGTGGGTGAGATATTGCTTAAGTTCCCTTCGGAAAACACAATGTGTATGGACTTGGGAAGGGTTGAAATGATGACAACGGTCGATGGGGTTGAGATCCATTGGTAGCTCTCGATGGTGTGTTATTCCAGGAAGAGGATGGAATGGTGATGTCCATTGTTCTAGGGGTAGTCTTCCATGACAGACATAATCATCTCGTCCATGGGAAAAATGACACGAAAAGGATCTGGAAATAAATCACCAAGAGAGGGGGTAGAAGGGGTTGCCGATTGAATGGCCTGATAGGCGGATTCAACCGGACTCAAAGGCATTTCGTCACCGTAATGAAGATGATCGTCGGGGTCGGGTACCATCCATGGGTCATGAGATGCAGGGGTTCTGTGAATCGAGGTGGAGATCATGTTGATTGAAGTGATAGACGGGTGTGGAACATCGGGTGGTGGAATGGCGAAGGTACCCATTAACAAGGAGTCTTTGAGAATACCTACATCGACGTTCTTGTATCCCGGGGGGGGTTTGGCGATGAACATTATGTTTCTAGTACGCATATCCGAGTTAAAGAAGGCTAATAGGTCGACGGTAATTACCTTTCCTTGATGTGGGAAACATACAACACGAAAAAGAGTCGACACAACTGCGCGCATGGAATCAATCTAGCTATGGCCAAGAAGGAGGTTGTAATCAAGAGGAGCGTCAAAGACTTCCACTTCAACTTGGACCATTTTTCCTTCTAACGTGATTGGCAATGAAGGAAGCACACCGCAAGGCTTAAAACTTGAGCCATTAAAGGCTTTAAGTGTGTTATGGGATTCAATCAAAGAGGGAGAGTTGATGGCTTTCCAGTAGGTAATAGACATGACACACGTCGAGGCACCCTCGTCAATAATAGTTCTACAAATGTTTTTGTTGGATACAATCACTTGTATTTGGAATGTGAGTTGAGGGGGTAACCTTGGAATGTTATCTTCCAAGTCAAAAATTATTAAATTCGTATCTTTTGGGTCGATTCCACCGATAGATTTCAACAACGCCTTCCGTTGTATGGGACAACTTTGAAGGACTTCGAGGGCTGACATTGCGGATGGTGCTTGGGCCAGATATTCAACAATGTTGTAGTTCTGGGCAGCACGAGCATGAGGATTGAAATCTGATTTTCGAACGATGCCCTTTGGAGGAGGGCGAATAACTGTGTCAAGGCTTGGTCGTTAGAGATGAAGAGGACCGTTGGTAGGTGGAGTCGTGGGAGATGGTTGGACCAATGAAGGAGGTATAACATCAACCTTCTCTTTAGAGGGAGAATAATCTTTGGCTCGAGTGGTAAGTGTGATGTCACTTTGCTTTGAATCACCTGTACACATTAAGACATAAGATGTAGTGGAGGGAGATGGTTGGTCGTGAATGACCAATTGGGCATGTTGTTGAGAAGGGAAGGGTTGTGACAAAACGGCCGGAGTGGGTGGTTTCGGGGCCCCTTGAAGGAACTTAGAAACCTCAGCTCAGCATGGACAATCCTTCATGTAGTGATCATCACCACAGATAAGACAAGGGTATCGGGGTTTGCGCTTATCCTTATCGTCAACATGCAGAGTTTTAGTTCTCTCTGCTTGCAAAGTATTTTTGTCCTCCTTATTCTTACCCTTTCCTTTTCTGGATTTGTTTTTACCGGTGGGGGTAGATTGAATCGCATTTACCTCAGAAGTCTTTCCAGTGGGAGGGGTAGGAGACAGAGCATTTTGAACATTAGAAGAAATGGGTTTGGGGTTGCTGCTCGAGGAAGAATGTGGTTGGGCATGGAAAGTGCCAATCACACCGTCGGTTGCATGAGAAGCAGCTGGAGTAATTGAAGTGGCGGAAGTGGAAGGACAAGGTGCATCAGGGAGTAAGTCGTAAAGAGTACCCATTTGTGAGTAAACAAGGTCAAGGTATTGAGCTCGACTAATGGCATGTTCTTCCGTGACAACCCCACCCATGGCGATGTCATGACCGATGTCGTTCACAAAGGATTTTGTGAACCACTCTGCCAACAACTGATCTGGAAGTTTGAGTTTGATGAGACGTCATCTTCGTCACCACTCATGAATGTGATCAGAGATATGAGTGGATTTTTTTTGTTTGAAAGAACTCAAAATATCGGTCCATGTTTCATAACAGATCGGTAACTGGTAGTGGGTGAGGAAAGCCATAGGTAGGGTGTTGAAGTCGGCGAAGAAACCTCGTGGTAATTCTATATACCACTTCGTGGCAGAATCCGTGACAGTTCGTTGAAAAAGGCGTAAACGAATAGAGTCATCCATCAAGGAGTTGGATGAGCACCAAAGGTGAAAAGTCATGACGTGATTGTTCAGGTCCTCACCCACTTTTCCATTGAATTTAGGGATGTCAGACGGTAGTTTGGCCGGTATAGTGGGCCATTGGGGAGAGTGACGGATCGGATCGTTTAAAATCCTCGACATATCCGGGAGGTCCAAAGTGGCTAAGAAGGGTAACTGTCTATTCACATGCGGGTACTGGTGGATTTGGGGAGGGAGTCCCATCGGCAAACCAATGGGACCATAAGCAGTCTGCATATAATGTGAAGACCCAGGCAGATTTGGTGGTTTTTGTGGAGGAAAGTAGCTCATGGGATTGTATCCTTGAACAGGGGCATGGGATTGAGAATTCGAACCCCAAATGGGATTGGACATACCTGGATATGGTTGGCCTATACTAGGGGGTATAATGGATGTAGTTGGAGGCTGTTGCCCCCCAGTTGATTGAGGATTATGTTGTATCATATAGTTCCAATAACGGGCTAAGGATGGAGGTATGTTTTGTCCATAAGGTGGGGTCAGTGGGGGTTGTCCTCCAATCGGGGGTTGTGTTCCAATCGGGGGTTGTGTTCCAATTTGGATTTGGGTTCCAATTAGGATTTTCCCTGCAAGGGGGGGGTTGAGTCATACCTACTTGGTGAAATTGTCCACCGACAGGAATATGGTAATTTGGTGTGAACGACGGAATGGTGCCACTAGGATCAGTGCCGCCAATAGAGGACTGAGAAGGTCCTCTGAAAGGGGGCGAAGGAAGTGTCAGATTGAAACCAGGAGGGGAGTACCCAGAAGAAGAGGGACCACCAGGAGTTTCGTATGTGATTTGCGTAAGAATGAGAATAGAGGCATTCAACGCACGGTATCTGGGTGGCAGAGTCGGGGTGACTCTGGGCGAAAACGATGTGCCAATAGGGTCTTGGCTAGTCGTGGTAATCCTGATGTGAAGACTCGTAGTATCTGTGTAATGGACCATTTGTAAAAGGAGAGTCAAGATGTGGTCATCTTGTGGAGATTCTATACCAGGAAAATAATAAGCAGTAGTAAAAGGTATTGCTTCTGGGTCAGAGGTTTCAGGGAACGCAGGTGAGACGATGATATCAACGCCCGCTCCTGAACCAAAGAGATCCCGTCAAAAAATGCCAGTATTCCAAAAAGGATCTTGGCCCTCAGGTCCTGGAAAAGGTCCTTTCGGTGATCCAGAAGAAAAAACAACTAAGTCTCTGAAAGAATTCACTCTCATAATACGTCTCTCAGAATCGGGGTGAAGTCAAAAGTCCTCTCGAGAATTGGTAATTCAAAACCGTTCTAGACAACCAGTTCTTTCCACTTGTGGGGTGGTGACGTCTTGGACTTCACTCTGTTGAGGAGAGCCCTCTAGTAAGCTGGTAGGCAAGGGTTGAGAACCTTCCAGATTTTCTGGGGGTAAGCCCTGCATTCTACGTGAACGACGTGGAGGGTCTATTGTGACCGAGTTAATAACTTATGAAGAAAATTCTATGGTCAACTTGGGTAACCAAACAACATGTGTTAGTAAAAAATCTAGCAAACAAAACCTTCTAATTCTGAAGTCACTAGTTGGTAATGAAATCCAACGTCGCAACAACGAGACGAGAAGGGGCTGGGCTAGGGTGGAAAAGTTACGTTGACAACCTGCTTAATGGACTTACACCCTGGTGCAAGCTCCCACACATAATCGTGGGTATACCCTCCAAGGAGCCCAAGCGAGTTTGGCCAACGTTGATTCCAGGTACCGTGAAGACTTGTCCCTTCACAGTCACCTTGTGTAAGACCCTAAGAAGATAGGCCACTAAGGTTACCACCGACAACAATACAGCCTGGGGGGACAGTCGACAGTCCAATCCACACGCAAGGGCAGGGTATCTAGCCTGAAATCAACTTGAGAGGCTTCCACTCATCATTGTGGGTATACCTTCAAGTGACCCCCGTAATACGTGCAATCTCTACACCGATATCAACAAAGCAGGGTAAGTAACTCTGTCAATATCAATGCGACCTCAGGTTTGACCCTTGTGTGAGAAGGGCTTCCCAGGACAAAATGTTGCAAATGTAATTTCACACTCCTTAACACAAGATGCTATTGTGTGTTTTGTGCTTTGGAGAGTGTATGTCTCTGCATATTCCAAAGCTCTAGCCTAGCTAATTGTTGGTGTGATAGAGTCCTAGAAAAGAGTTACTAGTTAAATTTTAAAATGGTGCAATATTATTAAAGGCTGTTGTTACTCAAAGGTGACGGAAATGAAACTGATGTTGTGTGAGACTCTGACCCAACAATGCATAGATAGGAATGAAAAATATCAATTCTTGTTTGATGAATCCTATTTACAGGAGGGAAAGAGGAGTTTTCTGGAACAATATTGAACTACAATATACAATCTTCTTTGAATCACGTAACAATGGAAATTCTCTATTTGTTCTATTTCAACAATTGATTTCCAATATTTTCAAAATAAAAATACTTTTAAAAAGGATTTTTTTTTTTTACTTTTCAAAAAGATCCACACAGTGGTGGCGGAACTAAGGAAAACCAATAACTAATGACAAGCAACATACAAAACCCAAACCAATCTTTCAATGAAGACAAAAATGATAAGCAGACAAGGCTAGTCTTTTCAAATGCATGAGAGCAACAATTTTCCAAGCAATGGGCATTTGAGAAAAACAATAAATCCCAACTTTTAAACCGATCACCGGCTCCCAACCAAACAAGCACTCAGATTCCAAGATCAGAGATTATATCCTTGCTAAGAAAAGGTCAAGACATGACAATTGAGAAAGATAATGAATAAGAAGAGTCTTTGATTTCTGAAGACTGATCGTTCACAAAATCCGAAGTCAAGAAACAATCAATTAGTGGCCCAAGAAGTTCTCATTCAGACACACATACAAATCTGGGTATCTGAGCATACAAAATCCCTAATCCCAAAAAATTTCAAAATGAGTTCACAGGCAAGCAATGTTGTACAGTGCGAAAATGGATCATTCTCGCAGGCTAGCCACCAGCAGAGTGCGAGAAGTTCACATTGGACTGCACAGTAGGGTGTGAACTCCAGTAGTTCTCGTAGGCAAAAGAAGGGTTCAGTGCGAGAATGACTGAAACTTGGCAAAATTAAGAAGAAAGACAAAAATTTTGAAAGGACTTCTGGACCTAGAGAGTCTATCAAGGTCTCCTGAAGGCTCAGAGATCGATAGAAATGAAAAAAGGTAAGGTAAGAGAAAATGGCCAAGGAAAAACACCAAAAACCACTAAAAAATGGGTTGCTTCCCCAGTGGAGTCGCCAATTTTGTTATCAGACTAATCGGTAGGTGCGAACACTAATGGATCTCCCTAGATCCATGTGGATCTAGAACAAAACAGGACAGGACATGACTTTTTCCCTAAGTTGCAATCATTGAATTAGCTAGTAAGGAGGAACAAGTGACATACCTTTGTATCGCTTCCTTAGGTCTCTGTTGCTCCCGCTTCGCTCCGGTGATCTCGTGAGGTCAAGACCAAGACAACACAAACCAATCAAAGTGAAGATGGAAAAATGTATTCAACGTCAACTTATGCATATGATCAAGGAATTACACAATAAAGTAAGAGTGACTTTATGGGAAAGGGACATGCCACTGTATCATATTAATTGAAAGTAGAAGATACAACCTGATCACCTTGATGTCGCAAGCTTCCTTTCATTGAATCTTGGTTCCAACACACACACTTGCTTTATACTTGCATGAAGAAGATCCAATTCGTTTTGACAGACCAACTAGAGTCTTCAAGCCTCTGTCGAAGCAAGGTTCTTCACACAATTCCTTTACCAATTCTTTAATTAATCTCGCTTAACCTTTTCCATGAGAATCCTTTAAATATATAGGAGAATGAGAGATGGTTACATGGATGAGGATGATCCCATCAAATATGAGAAGTCAATAAAATGACAACCATACGAATGCCAACGCATTTTCTAGAAGATTCCCTTCTAGAACCCTCGAGACCTCTTCTCTTTTCCAAGTCTTGAAAACAGGTTTGAACCCTATGTATAGAGAAAACTGCGAGAAGTTCACACCCTAGATGAACATGGCCTACGAGAATGAGGGATTCTCGCACACTAGGCCATATGCAGCCTGCGAACTCACTTTGAAAATATGTTTTTTGGAAGGAGACAAGATCCATTTTTCTCAGGCAAAAAGTCCTTGTTAGGAGCCTGAATACACCATTGTTAATACATCACCAAGATGACCAAAATCATGTGTAACAACGAGTGTTTCATCACAAGAGGAAACCAGATGATGAAAGAAACTGACTTCTATTAATGAGAAAGTCTCAGGTTTCATACATAAGCAGAGAAAAACTCTACTATCAAACTATTACAAAGAGGGATCTCTTCTCAACTATCGACCTTTAACATATTCTTCCACTGATCTAATTATACTCCACTGATCTAATTATACTCAGATCAGTGGACAACCGCTAGGAATGCGATCTGGCCATCCCATCCACGACTCTTCCATTTGTGCATATTTCTGTTAGACTATGTGTGTATCCTTCTGTCATACGTAAGCTCAGATCAACATGGGCCTGCAGGAAAAACCGTTCATCATGGTACCTCGGGCTGACAGATCTGTCTCCACGGCCAGACCCTCCATGCTTTTCATTTTTGGAGTGAGTCGAGGTTTCAACTACCAGTCCTTGTTCATTAACTGATTTCTCTTCAGGATCAGGATGAGTCTTGATGACTAGGGGAAGGCCACGTGCTACTATTGGATTCAGCGCTGAATGAGCACATGATTTTGAGGCCGTCAAAAGTGGTTTGGACCCACACCTCTTTTGGGCCCGAAACTCACCACCTTCCGCCACGTAGCTCTCCTGCAATACCATGGTTTAGATTTCTTCCCGCTCAAGGATTTTAACGTCTGAACATGTTGCGGCCCCGAAATGAAGCATGGTCATTGATCTGTTCACGATTTGTGATCTGGGCACACCTATTATTTTAGTGCCCCTGCTAAAGCTTATCCGCCTGCCAACTATAATGTCCTTCAAACTGTGCTTAGAGATGGTGCTAAATTGAACTGCATAGGGGATCTCTACTATTGAAAACTGCACCCACCTACTTTCCTGTGCTTATGGATATCACCTACGACCCTTGATAACTTCATTTGGTAACACCACCCATGTAGTCATTGAAGAAGTTCTCCACGTCCCATTCTCGATTTCTCCTTCCCGTCCCCCACAACCCTTATTTCTCTTTGTTAACTGTTATATTTCCACGTTCTTATTATTCATCTCCAATCTAATGGCCCAATTTAACATATATTATGGGACGTGTGATTCCCATATCGACTACGTAACCCCAAAACCCACATGACAATTTTCATGAAGATTAACACTTCGTCATCAACTGCTAAGTAGATGTCCTACTCTATTATTTTCCACAATCCATACTCTTTTATTTACCAGAATCCATACTCTCATACGTTACCATGGATAATCGGATTTACAAAAGTGGATTCCTAGGACTACGAGCTATTAGTTCCACCAAGATTGGAGGTCCCCGTATTTTTCCTTGCCATATCAGAACAAAAAGACAAGCAAAGGATGATGCTCTCTCTTGATGGAACTAAAGTTCATATCGGGGGTCGATATCTGGATGGTGTTATTTAAATATATCCCTCATTCACCACCATAGAAACCTTTGAAGGGAAAGGATTGAGATTCTTGCCAAAGGAAGCCCAAATCTATCTCTCACCTTGAAGCATGCTTGTCTCCTTCCAGGACCTATGTTGGGTTGTAGCTATATCCTAGACACATTATTTTATCTTACTCAAGCTTGGATGCACCCATAGCTCATTTTTATACTTTGGTCCATCGCTAATTATGATTTGATCTTACTCAAGTTTCAGAAGCCATTCCATGAGGCATTTGGCTCTAGGGTGATCCAAGTAATAGTGGTGGGGGCCTGTTGGCACCCAAAGTTTTAGGTCAATCTTGCTCGTGCGCACAAATGGAATTAGGTGCGCCCATTCCAGTTTTGCGCACATCTAAGTTAATGCGCGTGGATTGAAAAAAAGCACACACTGGACTGATTTTTGATATTGCGCACTAATGCCAAGGTCTACCAAATGTGCACCAGATCGAGTTTTGAGAAGCACACTAGAAAGCAAGAAGACGCATGATGGAATCAAGAAAGGAATCATCCAGAAATATCCCTGAATGATTATTGCCAACAACCCAAGGGAACATGGACTTGATAAAATATGAGTTGGCGAGGCAATTAAGATTACCTTGATCCTAGAAAGGATACATGGAATGCATGTAGGTGGGAGAAGTGTGTGAGATTGTTATGCAGTAGAATGAGTGTAGTAGAATTGACAGAGACAATGCTCCAGAGCATAGAAAGCTATAAAAGGAAGAAACGACCACAAAAGTGGAGTTAGATACTCATTCAATGGATTCGCTAGTTGATGTTGTTGTCCATTGTCACATAGTTCGTTGTGAGACTTTGTAGTATTGTAATGTTGTAATGCTCCTAATTGTAAGTCTAAGTATTTTTTATGTCTAAAGTCTAAAAGGGTGTTCATGGTGCAATGAATTGTAACTATGGGAGATGTATAAGGGAATATGATACTTTTTTTCATGTATTATTTGCTTAATGTATTCCTATGCTTAATGGAATGGAAAGATTCACATAACTGCAACAATTGTGATCTATCATGAGTCACTCATGTGTTATTTTGATCCGGATTATTTTCGGCACAAAATGAGAGCGGAGATATAATAAAGAAATGCACAGAGATATTGAAGATATTCAATAATATAACAGAAATGTATCAGAGATGCAACCATAAACACAGATATACAGTAATACACGATTTCTATTAATCAGAGAATGTACAGAGACTGTAAAAATACAGAGTGAAAGACTCGCTAGAATGGTGGCATCTTATCTCTGAGAAGAGATGTGACGGCTACTCGCATTCGCAAGAAGATGATTACAATGAGGCTTTGAAGGCCTTTTTACAATAAGCAGGAATGCCAAAAACCCTAGACATCCAAAAAACCTAACCCTGGGAGATGAAGCGCCAAAAGTCATGTGGGCCCCGTTTGGGTAAGTGAGTACATCAACTTTCCGGGGTCGTAACTTTTGCATACGATCTTCGTTTTAGGCGTGTGATAGCTCGTTGGAAAGGTATCATCGAGGAGATTCATTTTTTGGGATAAATAATGCCTTTGGCTATCAT
This sequence comes from Picea engelmannii, assembly GCA_009831015.1. Lineage (NCBI taxonomy): Eukaryota > Viridiplantae > Streptophyta > Pinopsida > Pinales > Pinaceae > Picea > Picea engelmannii. The sequence continues at coordinate 552,348 of ML782279.1, forward strand.
TGAGAACCTCAATCTAGAAAAACCTTCATTTGGGCCCTCAAAATGGCCTCGGAAGTTAAAACCTACTAAAAATAGTAAATTGCCAAAATTGCCAGAAAGCCATTTTGAGCCATTTGGAAAAGGTGGGTGGCCACCATTATCCACCTGGATCATATTTGGATGTGTGTGTATTGATTTTTAATAATGATAATAGTAAACTGTCAAGTATGGAATGTATGGACATCAACCCAGATCGATCTGTGTATGTTTATTCCTTCATCCCTGACACATGACTAGATGGTCTCTATGATCCTCATTGCATCTAGGGTGAGACCTTATTTGGCCTTGGATGAATATTTATATGCCAATTCTTTAGGGTTTTTGTTGGTTAGCTCTGGACAAACTCTGGGTCTAATCTCCCCAACGTTTATAAGGATGCACACAAGCATGAAACGACCCAATAGGAAGAGGGTATTGATTCTTGAGTGTAATATTGTTCAAAGCTCTATAGTCGATAGACATCCACCAAGTCCTATCATTATTGGGTATGATGATGATAGGTTACCCACAAGGTGAGGTTCTTGGTCAAATTACTTCCTACTCTTGCATCTGTTGCAACTGTTTCTTCACGTCATATGCTTCTAGAATAGATTGTTTATATAACCCAATATTTGGTAATGGGGAGTCTGGAAACAATTGTATCTCGTGCTTCACTTCCCTCTTAGGTGGAAGTTCTTTAGGCTCTTGGAACACTCCTCTATATTCTTGCAACAACTCCTTCAAATGTTGTTTCTTATTTTTAGTACATCCCTCTAGGGATGCCTTTACTCCTCCTACCGATTCATCACTCAGCTGATTCTCTCGTAAGAAAATAAAATTATACTTCTTACTTGAATTAATCAACCTTTTAGCTTGGTTGGCACTTACTAGTGAGATCTTTGATTTACCTTTATGTGCATTGATGATGAGATACTTACCATCCTTGATCAGGTGGTACTACTTTTCTCTCCACGTGAATATCACATCCCTCATATACATGTAGGGGATTCCAATCACTAGACCACACATGTCAAGGGGCACTAAATCTAACTCCACTTCATCAATAAAATATGCACTCACAACAAATTTGATCTTACACTATTTTGTGACCTTGATATCTACATCCTTGTTTAGCCACCCCAATGGCTATGGGATAAGATGATCATGAACCTTCAACCCAATCTTGCTGACCAAATCAACTACTATGATATTGGATTATGAACCAAAATCGAATAGATCATCTAACTTGGTCTTCTTTACCTTGATATTAATATGGAAGAGTTTGGTCATATCCTTCTCTTCCTTATGATGAAGGCTACTCATATTCACCTCCTTCTTCACTAAGGTGTAGACAATATTCACATCCACATCTAAGTTGCTCTCTACCTGATTGCTTGAATACATGGATAAAAGGTTCTTCTTCTTGCATCATTCTTACTGTTCTTAGCGTTCATATTTGGATGTAGTTTCCAACACGTTTCTTTAGTGTGACCATTCATATTGCAATGGTTATAGTGGTTATTTGAATCCTTGCACCGATGTGCAATAGATTTCATCTTATTGTATTTCCTTTTTAACTTCTTCTTTCCTTCCTTGGAAGCATCTTGGTGCTCTTTTTTTTTGGGACCACTTGGATATCCTTTTTTGTGGCCTATATTTTCTAGATACCGTGCTTGCACACATGCCTAATCATTTTTCCTAGACTTGAATAACATCACTTTCTTTCTCAAATGACTATGTATACCCCCCAGATACTTGAGGAGTACATTTAGGTTCTTGGGAGAGATACCCAACATGATAGCCATCTTCTTGAATTCAATGGTGTACTCTTGCACACTTTTCCCCTGTCTTTTCCTAAAGTAATTCCAATGGATCCATTTGTCCTCTACATACCTGATAGGGTATAATTGGGAATTAAAGAGGGTTTTTAAATCATCCCACTTGGTTACTACCAGGTCACTCTCCAGCCTAAGTGTCTCTGTGTGGCTTTCCCACTAGGTTAATGCATGGACCTCTAATTTTAGTTGGGAAAATGAAATCTTATGCTCCTCATCTATATTGTGAACACTAAAATATAATTCTAATTTATGAAACCAATGATTCAAATATAATGCATTGATATCACCTTGGTATGGCTTGGTATCAACCTTCTCTTCCATTTTAAATAAATACTATGAAGGGGTAATGGAACTGGAACTTGGTTTCTCTTTCTTGGGCTCTTTCCTCGACTGCTTTTCTGGGTCTTCATTTTCTCCCAATTTCCCCTCTGGTCCAATATCTGAGTTAGAGCCTCGAGCCTCCCCATATGGTCTGAGATTTATTGCTAGAGTTTCCATGAGGAGGTCCATATTGCAAGAGATATCAACGACTTGCACTTCTAGCCTCACAATATCTCTTCTCCTGGATCTCTAGGGTTGTTTTGGATAGATTCATACACCATGGCTACGGTTCTGTGACTTTCTTCTTAAGCAATTCTTGGATCCTCCAAATTTCCACAAATTCCTCAAAGAAACCTACTCTGATACTAGTATGATCTATAAATTTCTATGGATATTCCACTGGAACAGTTTGTCATAATAGATCTTAAACTATTATGAAATCTTAGATTTTTGAAGTTTATTTCCTTAGATTCTAGATTAGTTAATTACTAGATTTGTTGAAATTGATGAAATTAACTGAATACGAAAATGAAATAACATGAAAAATATACACACTATCCACACAATTGAACACAATATGTATCCTGGGAAACCCAATATGGGAGAAAACCCAACTAGAAGGTGAGGCTTATGCTCAACTCTCTTTTGTTTAGCAATGGAAATAAATTACAAATAAATAGCCACTCACTATGAAGTTTCCTTTGACATTGTGGTTTGAAAAAATACTACATAATCTCCTACCTCCTATGTTACTCATTCAAAATACAACTCCTTGGATGCTCTGCTCAATTATGGAAAAAGTACAATACAAAATAATGGAACTCCCTTCTCCTCCTAGCTTCCTGATATATACCATAGTTCGATAGCCATCTAGGGTTAGGGTTTTGACTTCCTCAACCCTTAATTAGTGATCAGGTTTGGAACTTATAGAATCTTATTGAAAATCCACACATGGCTAGCCCCACACATTTGAGTAATGGGGGTTGAAGTGGTATCCACTTGTACCATGGTTGTCAATAAGGTAGGTCGACTTGCAAGAGGCATAACTTTCACATACGAACTCCAATTGAGGCAATTCTTGCACCATTGGAAAGGTACTATCGATGTGTAGAATATGACATATTTTTATAGAGTAGGTTTGGAAAAAAAAAAAGGTCGTTTGTTGCCTCAAAATGGCTCTAAAATATTTAGACAGTTTTTTGTACCTACTTTTCCAAATTGGGACCTATCGCTAAAACGGTTTTATAAGATGAGTCCTCCAAATTTTTCCACCAAGAAAGTACCGAGATAGATGAAAAATTACGTAATGATCTAATCTAGATAAAAAATGAATAAAAAATATAATATGAAATCAAAACTCTGAAAATCACATATCATTGGATAAAGGACTCAATGACAAATCCATTGACATCAACTCTACCACTTGACATTATAGAGGTGAAGGGGTTTCCTCCCTTGAAAGTTGTATTTGTTGAAAATCCTACATAATGGGCCTAGGATTTCAATTTTTCAAACCCTCAATTGAGGCTTATTTGGAAGCTCATTTGAATGCTTAATTAGGACTTTTGAAATAACTTGATCAAGGGTTTATCAATTCCTCAATGAAGGTCTTGTTGGGTTATATCTAATTTCTTGATTGAGCAAATACCTTGATCAAGGTTATATGATAAAATTATAAAACAACTACCTCGATTGAGATTCGGTGACTAAATAAATTATTGAAAAAAACCTTGATTGATATATTGCTATAACTCAAAAACACCAAAAAGCTAACGATTTTTCACATGAAACAAAATCAAAATAAAAAAACCCTTTGCATGACTAAGTTGTCAACTCACCTAGTTATTGTGTGAGGAAAAAATAAAAAAAAGCAAAATTGTGTCAAATATAGTATTAAACCATATTTTAATCAACAATCATGATGGGAAATAAGAGAAACAACAAAAGAGTATATGATTCCTATTGTAAACTAAGGAATTACACAAGTTACTAGTAGGGACCATACACAACATAATATACAGAGTGCAATATATAGTAATCTACAAGCATGCATACATAGAAGGAGATATAGGAGAAAAGTACTAGTGGAACCAACAATAGGTAGTCTTCATTCTAATAGATCAAGCACCAATTTTTCCTCTTTTCTTACATCCACGATCACATCTATTTATACATTGATTTAGTTGGTAGGTAGTTACAACTATTCCTAACTACCTTGGTCAATCAAACCGACCCAATGGTGGATTGACTTGACCACATAATCGATTGATAGTTTACCCTGTTTGACTGCTAGGCCTAGTCAACTAGTCAACTAGGTCCTCCAACATCTCCCCCCACCTTCAAATCCTTCTTCATCTCGAAGAAGAGGGATATTGAAAAAGTACAAAAAATGATGAAGTTCCAAAATTTACAAAACAATGTGTTTATGATTGTGCTACTTAAGTGGTTGGTGGTGGTGGTGTTGAGACTAACTCTATTGGAATTGATTCTACTAGATGTGTTTGTGGGGATGATTCTTCTTATATTGCTTCCATAATTTATGATGTTGGCAGCTTTGGTTGATCGACTGATGCTTCATCGAGACATGCTTTAGCTTCATGTTCGGTTCTAATATTTTTTGATCAGTCTAGATCCTCTACTAGTGTAAATCATGTCAATGCTCTAAATTCATCAAGGATGGGTTGTGTGATAGATATGCTTGGGATGGAAAAATAAAATCTTAGTCAATGTGGAGAAGTAGCTGGTATTTGTTACTCTAGAGAAAGGGTGGTTGTGGGTATCTTGGTGCAAATTTGGTGAATATGTGGTGCAATTCATTGTAGTCGACTTTCAAAGCCTTACCATTCTTCGAGTGCTCATTCTTCTTTTTAGCTAAGTGTTTTCATTTGCACCAACTAGTCAAGTTTTTTCTGGAATAGAGGCATCCTGTACCACTTCCAAATATGGACTATATGTCTTCTGCATGCTTTGAACTTGTTTGAGTGTTTCTACAATGTGTTTTGATGTTGTGGCAACTTCTACTTGAGTGTTCCTGCCATCTTGAAACCATTGGTTTTCCTGGGACAACAATTATTCTTCGACTTGTTTTTCCTATTAAATCTGTTTAGTCAAAGCATCATAGGTGCATGGGTTAGATGTGGTGTTTCTTCTATTAGTAATATCTTCAATGAGAGCCTTTTGGACCTTCAATTGATTTCATGTGGTGGCTAAGTACCTGGGCCAATTATTGAGGACTACATTCATGGTATAAGAATGTGCACTTGTCCCTTCCAAGTCTACCTTTGTCTCTACAAATTTCTCATGTTCTTTTTACAAAGTTGCACCTATTTGGTTGACCTCGAGTCTTTTGTTTTCTTGTTCCAACCGCTGGTATCAGTTGACCAAGTCTTGAACCAAATGTTTCATGCAATCAAGTTTATTAGTGGTTAGTTCCTCAATGTTGATTCCTAGCTTATCTTGAACTGTATTCCTACATTCTTTCCATATTTGTTGTTCTTTGTCTTTTTTTATCACAAGTGATTATGTCCCTTTGAGGTATTCTCTCCACCGCATAGTGCTTTCGTTATTAAGCTCACGATATAATTCCATCGTATCGTTATCAGTTGAATTATATGGGTAAAAAATTATGTTAGGGTTGTTGCTGAGGTCTCCTTGTGGATGAAAATCTGTGAATACCTTTGGTCCCTTCTGTTTTGTTTCCCCTTCTTTGTCGTGTCCTTTTATTTTATGTGAATGGGGTGTGGATGGATTTTTCATTGTTGCTATGGTAGGTTGTTGTGAAAATGGTCTAGATGGGGTGTTTTTGGGAGGTAGAAGGTCGATCAATATTGATTGGTCACGGACAAGTTGTTGTGCATGTTCAATTTGTTGTTTAGTCTGCTTATTGGTGTGTTTCTCTATTGATTGCTACTTAGTGGATTGTTTAGTTAGTTTCTTAGATAGTTCTTGATGATGCTCAGTCTGTCATTATTTTGTTGGTTGCTCAATTCACTGAGGTTGTTGAGTTGGTGCAGTCAACTGTTGTGGGGAATTTGACTATGTTGGAATCTCTTGCTCAACTAGGGTTAGTACTATGTACAATAGATCCTTCATTGGATCGATTGTTGATTGAAGTGGTTGAGAGATTTTGATTTTGATTCTTCTTTTCTCCATCTTTTTCTTCTTTGATGCACCGGCAAAAACTTCGGCTTCCTTGGCTTATTTGTTTTCTTGTTGCTGCTTCCTTTCCATTCATATTTGAATTTATTTCTCCATTGTGATACTATTCTTCAAGGCTTCTTTGATGATTTATTTTTCCTATTCCATCTCTTAAGCATATTGGGGTCTTACACTTGACTTTAGTACTTGTTTCCATTTTGTTTCTTTCTCTCTTGTTGTTTTTTTGTGTTGGAGTGTCTTTGTTGTAAGCACCTATTGCATGAATTTCTCTAATTTTTTCTTTATTTGAGGATCTTGAAAGTTGAGCTCTTTGACACCTTTGATAAGATTCAACAACTTGTACTTCATCGATTGGATGGGTAAGTTGGTTGGTTCTTTTGTCTGTCGTATCTACTTCCTCCTAGTCGAATTCTTCTTGGGGGATTTTGGATGTCGTCTCATTGTTTATTACAAAGGGGATATTATAAGCGATGGCTTCTTGCTCCTCATCGATTTTCCCATTTTTCAAAGGTGTGATGATGTTGGTGATGATGGTCAAGGCCGGAGATGGAATTGACATGATGGTGTTGGATTGTCATGAGACTTTAGTGAAAATCTATTCAATTGTTGGTTGATATGAAAGTTCCTTTAGATATTCAAGTGTGCCATGTGCATACCAGAATTTTGTGAAGTTGAGTCCCAGTTGTATGTGGACCGATGGGGAAGGGACCTTCTAATGTTCTGTGTAACTAGCCACCAATGAAAAACATTCTTGAATGTCTTGACCCATTCCTAAAACATATGTTGTGGTGATAATCCCCGAGTTAGGCCTTTCCAAAAGGAATTAAAGCATTGAAAGTTAAACATTGTAGGAGTTGTCATATTAGTAAAGATTGACCGGCGGACTTGGCTCATTGCCAAGCATCGCTCCTAATTTAGATTATTCCTTTCAATATAATATTGATCGCAAATATTTATTATATATATATATTTTTTTCTTTCTAAAATAGTTTATATTAAAATAAATAATTTTTTTTCAAAATACTTTTATTGACGGGACAATGCCACTACGCCACTATTTACTATTTACTAAAATCGTGAAAGCGACCGACAAATAATATAAAAGTGACAATTCTTGTTAATTTGCTCGATTGTGGAAACAAAACAACTTGATGTATCAATTAATGGAATACGACTTTAACCTTTCTTTGTATGGAGAGTTGGTACAAAACCTTCATACTTTGAAAGGGAGTTTAATTGAAAGTTATCTATAGTAAGATATAACTTTTTTGATGTAACAATTTCTTGAAAATATGTGAATCTATCTTTACAATTTTATGTACCAACTATATGCAGAGATTTTGTGCAATGATTTTAACTACACATGCTATGTACATCAAAGGGGACAAAAATAAATACACAACAATAAAATATCTAAAATTCTACTCATTCATCATATAAAGATCACAATTTGATTACAACAAATATATGACTTTAGGCTTCCATAAGTTCTCACAACCTCTCAAAGTACAAGTTGGTGTTTTTGAATATTATACATGCTCAATGTTCTACTCCTCCTAGACTTCTCCTTACTTAACTACAATTTGCCAATCTAGAAATTGCCTCCTATATTTTTCTTGCATCAACCAATTGATCATGTCCATCTCTCCTTGTCCTCAACATTTGTATTGTTTCTTCTTAACGGAAACGACCTCCTCATTTCTCTCTTCCTTCTATTCGAGGTATACATTTTGATAATACAAACTATCTTCTTAGGGACAACATTCCTGGCTCTTGATGCCAAATAGACTTAAATTGAAGGCACCTCTCTCACAATTGGGACCACTCTAGGTTCTCTTGTTGTCCATACATTTATAACACTTGCCTACACAACTTGGCCTTCCAACAAACTTAGTCATTTTATTCCAACAATCCATTTTCTTCGCTTCTTGGTTTGCTCTACTTACCACTCGTTCATCCCTTCAACTCCCACATGTAATTCTTCACATTATCCTACCTATGCCACATTTCATCCTTCCGCTCACATAGTTCACTTTGCAACCACTCCAACCACATTTTTGTGTTGTCCAGTGCCCATTCTTTTTGTGCAATCTCTTTATCCATCATATTTTTTGTGTACCTAATTAAGAATTCATCGTGATACTCCAACATCATCGATTCATCATGATGCTCCAACATCATCAGAAGCATAAAAAAACATGACAAAAGTACAAAAGCTACACATGAAAATGACTCATTTACAACAATTATTGGAGTTTGAACCAAAGAGAATTACAAAATAAGCATAGAGTCATTTAGAACCTCATCAACCTAGTTGGTATTTTCACAGTGTGGTAATGACAAAGCTCACCACCAGAAAAGATAACAACTTTGTGAAAGATAAAAGTGCATACGAATATATTTTCTTTCAATATCCTGAAATTGCAAAACACCCCAACCCATATTTCTTGGATGGAAACCAATTATAGTTAAGCTCCCTGGTATGAGGGTGAGATCAACCCAAATGATCAATACGATGATATGTATCCAAAATTAACTAACCCAAATGATCAATATATGATATGTGTCCAAAAGAGACCGACTCAGTTCAAACCAATTTTTATTATCTCTTATGTTTATACATCATACCTTATACAAATTTCTAAATATATATTTAAGCTACTTTGCTATTCTAGATCAACCCAAATGATCAATACGATGATATGTGTCCAAAATTAACTAACCCAAATGATCCATATATGATATGTTGTCCAAAAAAGATCAACTCAATTCAAACCAATTTTTATTATCTCTTATGTTAATACATCATACCTTATACAAATTTATAAATATATATTTAAGCTACTTTGCTATTCTAAATTTATATTTATGCTCCTTTGCTATGTAACACATGTACGCATTTTATTATATGCATATTTTCCATAAACGTGGTGAAATTTTGAGTCACACATTATTAGACTTTGAAAATGATATTGTAAGTTGTGTACACGACATTTGTTTCTTTAAAACTAAGTACATGTTGTTAGGTAAATTAGTGGAAGCTTTATTTGATTTTCTTTTAAAAATTATAATACGATACATTGTCTTGACACGGTAAATCATAAAAACTAAGATATATTCGCACTTGGTGCCATGTGATACAACTTTCACCAAGGTCCAAGCCACTGTTCGACGTTTTCCTGCTTTAGTTCTTGGTGCTCAAAACACCAACTCTACCCCTCGCTGCCAGCCACCATCTGTTGGAATGTTTGGTTGACAAGGAATGTCGTCATCTTTGATGATAAACCCCCTTCAGTTAACTTGGTGACAAACCACATTCTATCTGTTGTAGACTGTCCTTCTCTCCCCACCACTGCCCAGAAAATCCGCAGATCTTCTACAACACTTCCTTTTGACAAAGCCATCGCCTGGTTCGATGGAGCAACTCAATTAGATGGATCTCTTTGCAGGGCGGGGGGCCACATTTTCATCAGCTCTCATACTTCCTACAGATGGAATCTCAACGAAGGACAAGGAACCAACACCAAAGCCAAACTTTTGGGGGCATGGGCTTCCCTTATCCTGACTCAGAGGATGAACATTGAAGTCTTGCTACTTCTCGGAGACTCCAAAGTCATTATCGACTGGATAAATGACAAGGATGATCTCCGATCAGCAGCTCTGGAATGCTGGAAAGAGAGAACCATCGAAGCCAAAAGATTCTTCAAGAGCCTCTCTGCCTCTCACATCTACAGAGAAGATAATGCCACTGCGGACCACCTATCAAAACTGGCTTTATCCTGGCCTCTCGGTCTCATAACTTTCGCTCGATGGGAGGACGGCAACGAGGCCCCCCCAACTCAACTCAAAATCTGATGTGGAAGACACCAGGTCACCGAATCTCCTTTTGGCAAATGAGACTCTGTTTTGTATCAGAATTCTGTGCTACTCGGCGATATCATGGATCATATATCAAATAGGCAGATTTATATGAATGTTATGACAGGTTGTGAGCTGCTAATAGCACACCTCCCGGCGACATCATGTAACAGAGCACAATTATGACAGATTAATTTCTTTTTCTTTGACAGTCTGCGAGCTGCTTACAGCATACACAGATCTTTGTTGCTGGCATTAGATCATACACAGGTCTTTGTTGCTGGCATTAGATCGCTGCTTTGTAAATTTTTTATATACTTTTGAATATAAAAGAGCAACTTTTCCCGTGGAAAAAAAACTTTCGCCAACCCCTTAAATTACTAAAATCCTCAACTTTGAATAGACAATGTCATACGCCAATGTCTTGGTACGCTCATAAAACATAATTTGTATATGTAATTTTATATTACTCGAATAAAGAGTGAATAAGAGTGTAACTTTGTCTTTTAAAAAATAGATTCATTAGAAAAGTTGAGTTTAATTAATAATAATAAAATTAAAATAATCATAAATTATATATCTATATATATATATATATATATATATATATATATATATATATATATATATATCACCGTTTTGGAGTAAGACTTAAAATTGTATTTGATTGATTAAGCGTTTGCCTTTATCAGTTTTAAAGAAACAAGTTAATAACTCAAGACCCAAAACTAAAAGGTATTTGGCAGGAGTGAAAGTCTACCCCCTTATAGATAACTAGTGGGTTATTTTAATTGGTGTGGTTTTCCTTGAATAACATTGATGAGTCAACTCACATTCATAGATACGAGCCAATGTTGATTCTTCTCCCTGCCAATTGACAACTAAGTTATGATAGGTTTTATGACCTTCGGGAAAAAAAAAAAAAAAACACTAGGATGAGATCTTTCCAACTAAACTATACTTTGCAACTCTCAATAATTTATTTGTGATTTTAGTGTTAGGCATAGTCTAAATGTTCTATGTTTTTTACCATTTCTGGTAACCATAGTGGAAGCCAACTATACAATTGTTTGTAAAATCACAAATTTTCGTTGCTTAAAGTGCATTTTTGAATGCATAAATGGATTCAAGGCCCTCAAAACGCCCCAAAGCACTCAAATTGTGTAGATTTAACAACTAAAATCTACAATTCCAACAATTTCTGACGAGATTTTGGATAAAATTGGTCTAAAAATATGCTTGAAAAATGTCAAAAACCTAGAATGATTAAACTAAGTCTTTAGTGTTATAATTTGCAAGTTTTATCTCACTTTGTAATTGTTGTTTATTGCATGTCCATAATAATTACAAGTCTTACTACTATCTAACATGGTAAAACTATATGTTAAGATTCACTTCACAACACTACTCGTTTGATATAATTTGATACTTAAGCTAACTTTATATCAGAAATGATAATACCTTAAGGTTAGATGCATTGTTGTTTTATATAAATGCCAGTTTTTATTTTAATTTATATAAGAAACTATTAATGGAGGATTATGAACTTACCATTATATTGACAAAGCCATGATTATGTTAATTAAATCATAAGAAAAAACATAATTTGGTATGGTGATAACACCATTGAAGAAGTGCAATTTAACAAGAACATGTATACCAATTTCAATCATCATTTGAACTAGAACAATGTCAAGAAAATAATGATCGGTTCTTGGAAATCTTAGTATTACTTTGAAAATAAATGTAGAAATGATGGGCTTCAAGATTGGGATAAGAAAATATTAATTTTCAACTCCAACATCCTTTGTAAAATTTGGGAAAAAATGAAAAAATCTAAAAATAGGTTGTAGGAAGTAGTTGGAAGTAGTTGGATTTGAGAGATTCTCTCCAACTAGATGCTTCCTAGATTGGTGTGAGGTTGAGATATTCACTCAACCAAGTAGATTGTGAGATCAAGGTAGTTGTCTATCTTGAGACAATATTCATGTATTTATATATACTCTATTTCTTTGTTCAGTAGAGTGTTCAAGCACAATTTTAGTTTGTGTGTAAGAATAATGTTTACTCTCCCATTTTCCTTGTGTGTAAGAATAATGTTTACTCTCTCATTTTCCAATATGATATCAGAGCGGTACCAGGCTGGAATCCCTCATGAGAAAGACCACGGAAACGAAAAGGAAATGGATGTCCATGAGAATAGAATAAAAAGGTAGATTGTTTATAGAGAGTGGATTCTTGTTGTGTATGCAATAGTGTGTTGGCTTGTCCATTGTTATTGATATGTAGTCAGTGGAAACTAGCAAAGGAGAAACGATAGGGAGTTCGTTCTCCACATGGCAATGAATAGATGATCGAAGGAAGAAATGCTAAGCCCAATGACAACCTTGGCAATGTCGTCCAAGAATCCAGCTCGAGAATGAAAGATCCGTAGGACTCGAACCCTCGAAGTCCTCTGTCTAGAGAATCCATGTAGATCTGAAGAAGCCTCCGTGGAGATCTGTTCAACAATGTCATGAGTAGAGATCGTTATGTTCTGATCAAGTTTTATGTGCTATGGTGAGGCCATTGTAAGTGCTTGGTTCCAGAATATGCTGTCAGTAGATCCAAAGACATTCACAAATAACATAGAGAATATCTTTTAATGGCAGCCATGGTGAGTGTGGGAATTTTGATGGGTGTAACAGTCGACAAGTGAACTTGGTGGTTGATTTGCGAATATTTACTTTGTGGGAGTTGATGTCCCTGTGGAGAAGGGCATTGCAAGAAAATCAGGGGTGACACCATATGTGCTCTTGAGAAAGGTGGTGATGTGAAATGTCGGAAAGTATGAGGTGGGGAGAAAAATTGGTGAGGAAACCTCTGCAAAGGTGAAATTCATTTAAAATATGGAGACTGGAGAGAGCGTGGTTGTGAAAGTGCTTGACAAAGGAACCATACTTATGAATAGAGTGGTGGACCAAATTAAATGGGAAATATTTCTAATGAAGATTGCAGTGTTGTGGTAATTGATGTAGCTGCTGCCATCAATTGAGAAAAGGAGATTTGTGAGGTTGTAACTGATTGAGAAGAGTGTTGATCCAGAATGATCCTGAGAAATCTTTGACCATTGTAAAATTTAAAATGTTTTTAAATTTTATTTGGAGTTTGTGAAGAGAAACACTTTGAGCCTCATCAACTCAATGTGTGATGCATTATTAGATGTCACAAATTTGACAATTTCCTGTTTGGAAACTCCAAATAAGTACGTATTAATGTTTTTGGAATCAAATTCATTTTTTATTGAGTTTAGCCAAATCAATACAAAGTGTTGTGTTTTTGTTATATTTGGCTACTGTGACAAATCGCAAGTAGATGGATCTGAAAAATACAAGACAATAATGAATTGATAGTGACATTGAAGGTTCTAAGGTCAAAGATGAAAATGAAGACTCCAAACATATGAATCATGCAGAATATGGAGATGGTATTTATGTCGTGTGTTTTTATATATTGTTGATGATTTCAAGTAATGCATATGGGGGACCCATTATTTTGTCTTCCTTACTAACACTACAATCCTCCCTCCTCTTTTACTGAACCCTCGTTCTTTGGTGAAGTCTTCGCATTATTCCCGTGAATGACCTGTGAGTTTTAGTTTTTTACTCAACCTAGTTTCTATGGACCCCGACAAGCTCCATAAAGATATTGAAGCACTAATGAACCCTTCCGACGAACTAGACTGTCTCAGGGAAGGAATATTCAACACTACTGACACTGCAGGTCAACAATATTTACTCTTACCTTTGCCTAGACAGTCTACCCATTTAACTACCGTTCCTACTACCGTTTTCTCTCCTACCTTGGACCCACACACTAATTAGAATTCCTTGTCGGCCTGCCTACCTTCTTCTGTACACGTTAGCACCCCTTTGCTGAAACAGTCCCCCCTGTTGCAGGGCTCAGCTGAACTTGAGCACCACCTTAAAAGCTTAGCCTCGAAGTCCTCTTTGGCCAACAGACCACCAAACCTTTCTACTTCTTTCGCCCAGATAGGAACCAGAAAAATTCCTTGGAAACCAAATAAGCAAGCTAGAAGGATAATTCTCGGTGACGACATGGGTCTCAAAGATACTTGCAGACTCGATCTCTGTGGTCTGGTGGGTAGACTTGCTTATTCATCACTCGCGGACAGTGTTGTCTCAGACTGGGTCATAAAAGTTTCGACACCTCTCCTTGGATATACTCCGGAGGATGCTGCGCTACTCCTTAACCAGTACTGGGTCCTAGGTAAAAGTAGCCTGATGCTGAAAAAATGGAGGATAGCCTTCAACACTGAAACCGAATACTTTCAACTCTGACACATTTGGGTCCTCCTACCGAGTTTGCCATTACATTTCTAGCATAAAGAGGCCTTCAAGGCCATAGGGAACGCTTTGAGTCACTTCATTTCACTGGACTCCTCTTTCCTCATTAGTCCGTTAAGGAAGCTTGGGAGAGTGCTAGTGGAGATAGACATACATGAGGGACTTCCTGAAGTCCTAGACATTAACTAGCGAGGTCGACACTACAAACAAAAACTGGACTACCAAGGGATTCCCTTTAGATGCAATTGGTGTCATTGCACAGGACATCTCCGGAGAGTCTGCAAAGGCATACTGACAGAGGACAAGTCGGAAGACACATTACTGTAGGAAGACCCACCAGATTACATGATGGAAGTTGATTCGCAAGCCACTTTCCCCACTTATAGTCCTACTAACTCTGACTCACATCGGGAGACTCTGGACACTCTTTCGGGTAAGCTACACTACTTTTGCCCTTCTCTTTACTCTTCACTAACATCATGGGAAAAACAAATTCTGTATGCCTTAGATTGCATAACTCGTCCTCCCTCCCATGTTCCTTTACCTAAGAGAGGATGTGCTGATCTATTCCCTTTACTAAGCCTAATCTCCCCCTAGCTCGAAATGTGATGAACTCTACAGTGCGGAGATGCACACCTTAGAACCACACACTCTACTTACCTCCTTTCCCACTAGCTTTGCGGGATAACCAACCTCCTTTCGAACTAGCTCCGCAGTATCTCCCTCTTTTGTTATCTCAGCGCCAAGACCAACTCCTCCTATTCCTTCCAGCTCGACTTTTCCTCTACTGCCTAACTCTCCCCCAAACTCTCCACTTCCCCTAGTTTCACCCTCAACCTCCCCACAATTAGACGCTCTCGAGAATATTATCCTGCAAGGTTTTAGGGAACCGGAGGAAGAGCCATCAGAACTCAGACTTATCCTTGACTCACTGAACTCCATTGGTTGGGAGATCAACGAAACCTCGCTTCTCCCTACCTATTTGGGGTGTTAGCACTCTGTAATTTGCCTAAGGCTGTAAGGCAGTCACAGAGGCAACATCAAAACCACTTTGAGTCTTGGATCTAGCCCTCCAAGACTCAGAGAGGAATCTCTCTGTCTGATATAGCTTTGTTTGAAGAAGTATTAGTCTAGTTATGAAGAACAAGGGTTGGGGTTTTTAAATGGTTGATTTGGAACAGCAAGGAGGGCCATTGGGCAAATGGGGTCTGCACTTTAAACAAGGTGATTCACTCTCAGATCTGGACCAAGTTCTTTCACAGGGCAAGGTAGCAGCAATATTGGATCGAATTGAGTTTTAATGGTATTGATTTGAGGAAGAAATAGGGGAGATAAAATCCAGGCACAGGAGCAGCTAAGAATTCCTGAACTAAGCTTTAGCAGAAAACATAAAGATCATCAAAAGCTCAGAGGCAGAGTATCTGCTGATAAATTTTGCTTCTATTACTTTCCTTCTGATAATAAGAACTGAAAACAAGCATAATGATCACAGGAAAAACATTATACAGATAAAAACACCACCAATCTCACCACACAGGAATCGTGTAAAAGAAAACATGTTCATTGCTAATTGCTCATCTCAAAATTACAGAGAAGAAGAATGTCTTCTGGTCATACATAACCCACAGTCCAGTCCAGGAACCTCACAGGTCGAACCCTTTTACATTAAAATCATCTCAATAAATAATATAGATCATCCCAACAAGTTTCGGAAGTCGGTTTAACTGCCTCGGCCAAAAAAAGCCACCACTCCCACAAAATTTGGAGCTTTCTGCCATGAAAAACGGACCGATTTTCTGCGAAAAAAGGGGTCCGATCAGACATGATTTTATCTTCAATGATGACATCTGGGAGAAAACTGAAAGATTTTATTGTATATGGGCATGTTCTGGACAAAAACCTCCTTCGGTTTCTCCAAATTCGTCCCCCGCTGGCCGTAACAACTCCTGCAAGATCGGGACTGAAACGGAAAATTGAAAATATGGAACAATAGGCCTCGAAGATGTCTTCGATTATCCTTTATCATAACTCCACTGAAAAAACTGAGAGAGGTTTTTGTTCTTCAGCCCGTGCTGAGAAAAAACCTCTCTCGGATTTTCAAAATCCGTCTCCGTTTTCCCAAAAATTGATCTGGAAGTGGACGTGGTAAAACAGGCAAAAATGGTAAAATTTTTTAGGAAAGTGGTTTTTTGCGTGGTAAGCGGTATTCCGGACCCCCCCCCCCCCC